>SKCR01043607.1:0-266492 GCA_019454045.1 Zanthoxylum bungeanum
CTATAACCTAGAAGACTAGCACATGTTGTATATTGAAATTGGAGTTCCAATGGTTTAACCCGATGTACCCTGAGTTTTGGAAACTCGTATAGACATGTGGGTATTCATTGAAGTGAATACTGAATGACTCACAGGTGTATCCTAATAGTTGGAAGTACACACCACCGTCAATAGGAATCTCCTTGAGTCGAGTAGCATATGTAATCCTTTGACTATATGATAGCATTGATTTTATGTTAGATCCTCCACACTTTGATGCCATGTATGTCAGAAACCTTTCATGGTATGGCCTCTAAATGTTCGATGGGTGTGGACCGATGCACTCAGTAACTAAGTGCGAAGCAAGATAGGATCCTTCGCCCCGTATGTGTACCATAAGGGGTTTAGGTATCCATGTGAGTAAAGTCACGATTCTTAAACCTTTGGCCAAAGTGGAACACCTAGGGTGGATCATATCAGTTTTGAAGAATTGTGGACATGTCGACATGAGATGTGCGCCTCAGACACTTGACGATATATTCTATATTTTCTAAGCACAACTCGGATAGCCTACGATGGAGGGATTGTTAAACATATGTGATGACCTCGACTTGTATAGTTCAGAAAGATCGTTCGTGTTCTTCGCGAATTCGGAGGTGGCCGAATTGCGTACATATTAGCTAGGCTTATATGACGAACATGTCTGAACTTAGAGAGTCCCAATATGAAGTGTACTCGTTGAGCACTTGGGTAGCAGATTAGTTTTGATAAAAGATAATATTCGATATTATAATTATCAAGTCAGATAATCAAGTGTTATTTGATAACATTGATTATTTACTTTGACCTAATTAGATTAATTGGATTAATTCAATAATTACACAAGGGCTTAATTGTAAAGTCATAATTATCTCTACCATTTGAGGATATTATGGTAATTGTAAGTATGTAATAATAGATAGTTTTGGCTTGATTTAATTGGATGAAATAAAAGTGGCAAACATTGAACTAATTGATTTCCTAATCCTTGTCTTGATTTAATTGGATTAAATTAAAGTGGGAGATAATGGAGATTAGTCACACCTAATTATACATATTTGGATAAATTGTATTAAGCCCACTTAAAAGTTGATTACAACTTTTATTAATTAAAAATTGTCTAAGTTTTGCTATAAATAACAAGCTTTAAGAAGGTTTTAATTACAAGTACAAGTACAATCACAAGCAAATTCTTAGAGAAATTAGCCTAAGTTAGATAAGTGTTTAAAGAAGCTTGTGAAGTCTCCACAATATTTCCTCTAGGAGAAATCAAGATTGGATCTTGAAGCTAAGCTTGCACACCTTGGAGGTTCTCCAACCATTTCAACAAAGAAGAAGTAGATTGGATCTTGCATCAAACTTGCTAGGTAAGTTTGAATTTCTCTTAAGTTATGAATTATGTATTAGATGTTTGATCACATAGCTTAATGTTGAAATAAGGCTAATAAATTGTGTTAGGATGCTTTGGAAGTATAAACAAATATGCTTGTAATTGGGTCAAAATATTTATGTTAGTGTAGACGCTGCATTTTTGCATAAGCCCGATGATGAGCCTCGTATGGAGGCACTACCTGAAAATTTACGAAAGTTACGGGAACGAATGTCGGAAGGAAAGAAAACCTCCAAAATTAGCCCCTCATCGGACTCGGACTCACTAGCCAGCCTCAGATTCGCTTAGTCAGTTTTTGTTTCAAACCTCAGCCCACTACCCTGCAACCCACACAATCGGCCCAAGGCCCATACAATCCACCATCCAAACGCCCAAGACACCATCTACACGCCCAAACCTTCCCAAAATAGCTAAAATCCAATGCAAAACACATGCTAAAATCCCCTCAAATCACTTTCCAATTTAACAAAGATTTGAAATCCAATGCAAAACACATGCTCAAATTCCCTCATCAAAACTTTCCAATAAAAAAGATTTGAGATCTCCATCACCAAATTTATAAAATTATATTCCAAAATAATTTTCTATGATTTGTTTCCCTTTTTTTTGAGATCAATCCAAATCATTATAAAAAGGGACCAAGTTTCAACTTGAAGGGGAGGCTTGGACGACACTTCACAAAAAACCCTTGACCTTTTCTCTTCTTTTTCACTTTCTTGAACGGCAACAACAACCATCACCATAGTAACCACCAAAAAAACGAAACCCCAAAACCCAGGCAACCATCAAAACAACCAACAAAAAACCTTAGCCAACCACCAAAACAACCAACAAAAAACCTAGCCAACCACCGAAACAAAAAACCAAAAAATAGTGAAGGAAATAGCAACAAAAAACCTTACCCAACCACCGAAATAACCAACAAAAAACCTAGCCTACCATCGAAACAAACAACCAAAAAATAGAGAAGGAAACAACACCAAAAAAATGAACAAACAACACCAAAATACCAAAAATCAGCAGGAAAATATAACCCAAAAATAGTGCCAAAAATAACCAAAACAGCAGCCCAAAAACAGCAGCAAAAATAACCCCAAAAACAGTGCCAAAAACAACCAAAACGGCAACCCAAAAACACTAAAAATAACAGCCAAAACAACAAAGAAACAATAGCTAAAACAACCAAAAACAGCAGCCAAAACAACCAAAAACAATGACTAGAAAATAGAGAATAAGCAAACCAGCAAAACAGCAAGCAGAAAATAGTGAAACAGCAGAAAATAGCAAAACAGCGAGTGAAACAGCGAACCAGAAATAGCAAACAGCGAACCAGCTTCAATCCTTCCGGCGATGGCCTAACGCACTTCCGAGAAAGCAACTTAAAATATAAGACCTGAAGTCACCATTTACCAAGTTTATTTTATAGTTCTGGACGCTGCATGCCTAATGGGATGTGAAATACGTCCAGCCGGGTATGCGAAGTCCTACATCAAAGACGGCCAAATTTCTGGTCACATTATTTTTCTCTTTCTGCATTTCGTTATTTAATTTTCTTATCTATTTAGTGTTATTTATATTTTTTATTTATTTATTCTCTTTCATCATTATTTTATTTTTTCGTATTTAGTTTCGTTATTTTTTGGCTATTTATCTTTTTTTTTGTCTGTTTATCGTTATTTTATTATTTCGCCTATATTTTATTTATTCATTATCCGCATATGCATATTTATATTATTTAATGTCTATTTTTTACTTACATTGTATTAATGATTACGTAGGGTATTATCCCTTGTGGTATATCGGATGGAAACCCAGACATAAATTCCGTAGCTGAATCCGAATGGACGGTAGTGCGGTCTGTACTTGGGATACAACTTCACGTACCACTTGGGAAATACCCACATATGCGAGACTAACCCCTCTCTTTTGTTTACTATTTATTTATTAATGCTTTATTTGCTTTTGATTATTATGATTCTTGTTATCGCACCTTGTATTTCTTAATTTAATTTGCTTTTATTTATATTAATGTTTATGTGTTTGCAAATTTGTGTGTTTATTTGAATTATCTTGCATGAACTGCATAAGACTTGGCTATACCATTGTGTGAACCCGTCCATTATACTAGCTTAAGTAAGGGACCATTCTGAACCCAATGGTTTGAGGTCTTCCCTTGCGAGGGGTGAGTGCGACCTTAGATCTTTTCCCAGTTCATACTGAGTGGCGACTCCTTTATTCTACGGTTTAGTCCCCCACGGGCTACTCCGTACTCTCTAGGGCTGCGAGCCCAACAGTGTCATGGTCATCGAGCATCATAGGCATAGCGGTAAACCCCGTTTCACTCCTACAGATGGCAACTCCACTGGGGATAGAGAATCGGCCCCGAAATAATGCCTTGTAGTGTCCGTGGCTTTGGCTTTGGTTACCAAGTCTCATATATTTTACATACCTTTTTTTACCCCGATGGCGTCATGTATCATGAAGTCGATTTCACTCAAGGTGGCGAATCGTTATGTGATGATAACCATCACTCGTTGGCACGTACCATAGGGTATAAAAAAGGCGCGCTCACTTGGTCACTTGAACCCTTGAGTGGGGAGACCTAGTTGTGAGCAACCCTTTGCCGGCGGGAGTCTTTATCCATAGTTAAATGTCCTATAGAAGCTTCCCATATTCTTCTGTTTGGGACCATTATCATTTGGATCCATTTAGGCCTCTCGTCATAGGATACAAACTTGTTGGGCCACTTAAACTGGGTTGAGTTTGTATCTTATGAAGATTAGGCCAAAATTTTTCAAAATGACGATGGGCCACCTGGAGTTTGGGCCCCCTATCATTTGAAGTTATTTAGCCACCTTATCGTAAAAGTTTAAGCTTGTTGGGCATTTTCAACTGGGACAAGTTTACACCTCGTGATAATCTGATTGAACACTTCAAAATGATAATGGGCCAACATGTATGAAAACCTTGATGGGCTTAGAAGGTCCAAACATGATCCGAATATGCCAGATGCATGAGTCCGATATCCACACTGGCTTTCATCCAGGAAGGGTACGCCTTGTTATGGCATATTTGTATACTTTTGGATATCTCCAAGTCCATCCCCACCACAACCATGATTACCGAGGGCCCGATTCGTCATTTCTAGAAAATGGCACGATCCCCATAATAGGCTTAGTCAATATTGTAAATGGGCGGTCTTTTTCTGTTACTGATGGAAAGGGACTGAGGTAGCCAAGGTTCACCCATGTAGCATAGGAGTGAACAATCTTTGTGTACCCCACATTGGTGCATGAAATTAGCCATACCTAGGACATAAATGGACTTACCACGAATGTGGGAGGAATAAGGTCGGGAGGATATATGATGTTTTGATAACCACATGCATCTCATGCATTTCACGTATCTCATGCATACACGCATCATGCTAACCCTCTATGTCTTAAAAGCCATCATAGATATCCGTTGGGTTAGAGAAGAAGAAAAACTTGTCAAAAAGAGGTTAGCAAACATGGATGCGTCAGGTAGTGAAGATTCCCGTATGGATCAATTGGAGTCCAACATCACCAAAATTATTGAGCAACTACAAGCTTTGACCAACACTATGGCCAATGTGACAGTACCCCGCACCGTGGGAACATAAAACAATGAGGATGGAAGGCGTAAGGAGCCCCGAAAAGGGCGAGTGAAGAAATCCCTGTTTTTGATGATGACATGGCTGAATATGCCGCGGGAAGGATAGTCGGGTCTCGGGCAGAGTTACAGAAACTCAGAGAACAAGTAGAGTCAGTTACCCGCAAGATGAAGGTAAAACATGAAGATATATTAGACTTAATGCAATGACTTTCGAAGAATAGCTGCCTCCCCAGTTTAAGATGTCTGACATGGCCAAGTTCAACGGGAATGGAGATCTTAGGGTCCATCTTCGACAATATGTTTCAGTGATGAGTTCAGTGGGTTTGTCGAAGTGTCAAGTGCAGAAGATGTTTGAGATGTCACTGGAAGGGGTGCCCATAGTATGGTATCATGGCCTGGAGAGAAAAATTAGGGATGACTAAAGGGCATTAGCGAAGGCCTTTCTGAACCAATATGTCATGGACCTGGACATATACTTGTCGCTCTGTGACCTAGAAAACACCAAGCAGAAGCCAGAAGAGATCTTCAAAGATTATATGGATCGCTGGAGAAGCCAGCTCTTGAAGATGCAGACACGACCCTCGGAGAATGACCAGATTAAGATGATCATTAAGGGCACCAAGCCCTCCATTTACAACAAGCTGAGAAGGATGACCTCCATCATTAGTTACTTACGACAATTAAGAGAAACTGTCATGGATATTGAGGAAAAGGAAGACGAGAACAAAAAGTTTTATAGCCAGAATAGAAAGACCATTGGGGGGCCTTCAGAGACCAAAGCCGTTCCTGTTGAGGTCGCCGCCATTGGAAATAGGCGATTCTCTAATTTTGGTAGACCACTGTCAAAGGTGTTTGAAAAGCTGAAGAGGCAAGGACTCCTAAAACCCTTAGAACCTAAACCACTTCCAAACCCTGTGCCACCTCACCTCGACCTAAACCTATATTATCACTTCCATCAGAAAAAAGGCCATGAAACTAACAACTGCACCCGCCTTAGTCATGAGATCAAAAACCTCATTGATACCCATAAGATACCCGAACCAGAAAAAGAACAACCCAACACACACAGAAACCCTCTACCCAACTACCACTTCGTTCTACCACCCACCTACATGATCAACTCCGGCTTGCCCGAAAGATTTGTCCTTCAAACTCTCAACCACCAAGCCTCTTACATGAGGATATGGATAACAACAGTAAAGATGAAACAGAGCAGGGGAGAGATTTTTGGGAAAACCTCTCGAGCAGTGATAAAGAAGAGGTTGCAATAGAGGAAAAGAAATAGAAGAACTACACCAGTTGGAGAATCTGACGCTCGAAGAAAGCAAAAAGATGAAAGAAGACAAGGCTGTAAATTGCGAAGATGTTTATTTTCCTGATTTATTTAATTGTAATCCTGTATTTATTAATCATAAAGACATTGATTTTGCTTACTTGTTCGAGTCTTTTCCTGCTAGTCTGCATCATAACACACATGACATGAGCATATTTGACATTAACTCAACAAAGACAAATGCATTTAATCTTGGTACATGTGAAAACCCCAAGGAAATTTCAATTGCAAGTGAGGTTACCTCTGATGAGCGGAAAGAATTTGAGAGAATATTAATAAAATATGCAAAAGTATTCGCTTGGTCCTATGAAGGCATGCCTGGAGTAGATAAGGGTACTGCCTAGCACACGATACCAACTTATCCGAACATAAGGCCAATAAACCAGAAGCTCCGAAGAATGAGGCCAGAGTGGGCCGAAAAGGTTAAGGAATAAGTCAAGAAATAGATAGATGTAGAGGTTCTCAGAGATGGTGAAGTACCCCAAGCAGTTAGTCAACATTGTGCCGGTACCGAAGAAGGACAGAAAGAAAGAAAACGAGAAAAAAAACAACAAAGAAAAAAAGAAAGAATAGAGAAAATAAAAAAAGGCATAAAGAATATACTGGCTAAGATTAGGCAGACAAACTGCCGTATGCCCTATGGGGGTATAGAACTGCGGTGAGAACGACAATGGGAACCACTTAACAATGAATGGACACTACATTATTCCATGACTTGATGCATAAAGAGATTTAGGTATACGTGGATGACATGATGGTTAAGTCAGAGACGAAGGCCGGACAAACCCTTGGTGTTGTATTTGGCCATAGAACCCAAAGCGCTGGGGGCGATGATGGTACAGATGAGACATGGGTAGAATAGTCACACCTTATGCTTTGGTTTACGGGATGGAGGTAGTATTACCAGTGGAAATAAAAATACAATCAACGCGGGTACTAGCAGAGGCAGGATTGCCTGAGCAGGAATGGGCCTCGTAGTGGTTCGAACAACTAGCATTACTGGATGAGAAAAGGATAAGGCTTTGTACCACATGCAGCTATACTAGAGAAGGTTAGCTAGGGAGCTCAACAAAAAGGTGCATCCCACCATGATCAGAGAAGTTGATCTAGTGCTCAAGCAGTCGAAGCCACTGATAATGGACCCAAGGGGAAAGTTCAGGCCCATTTGGGAATGGCCCTACCAAGTCAAGAAAGTGATGGGGAATGAGGTTGTGAGACTGTCAGATTTGGAAGGGAACGAGTTTACCGAGCCCATCAACGTGGACATGCTGAAACAATAATTTGTATAAAAAAAAGGAGAAAGGCTCGTTGGGTTGAAAGTCCGCAAAGGACAGCCCAAGCAAAAAAAGAGCATGAGTGAGTAAGAAAAATGGCTAATTGTAAAATCTGCGAGGAACAGTTAGCGACAGTGGTACCCTTGCAATGTAGTTTTTTCCTACATATGTACTAAGAAGTAATGCAAACGTCTTTATTGAAACAAATGTTCAAGATGTTCATAGATTGCATAAATTTCAGCTAACCGGGAAAGATTAGAGTCAAGTGATTACAAATCACGTCTTTTGTATTCTTAGATGCTGGACCAAGGTCAGGAGATCTAGGAGAAGAACTCCAAGAATGGAGAGGAACCTCGGGAATGAGGATGAACGAAGAGCCTCGAGAATGAAGACAGATCTGAAAAAAAAAAGAAAAAAATGAGAAAAAAAGAAAAAGAAAAAAAGAAAAAAAAAGGAAGAAAAAAGAAAAAGAAAGAAAAAATGATTAGCTCACTGAGTTGAAAACCTGAAAAGTCGACTCAAGCAAGATAGAGCAGTCCGCTAAGTTGAAAATCCGAAAGGATAACTTAGGCAAAAGATAGAAAGGACTTGTGACTCAATGGACGAAGCACAAGGCAGTACCTTTTTCGCATCCTCAAGACAGCAAAAGAAAGCTGCTGGAATCGGAAGATATGATTTTCAGTATCCGAGAAGGGTAGTCAGAGAAAAATGAAACCCGGGAATGGTAGCAGACTCCTCAGGGAGAGGGCATATTTCAAATCCTGAGAATCGGAAGACATGATCCCAAAAGGATGAGGCTGATTTTAAGAAGGCGTAATCCACATTGACCCGGTGCCGGTAGCGAAGAGCAGAAAGCTGAGCAAGGTCTGGGGATGGCCAGTCTACCACCCCGCGAATAAGGGACACAACGAGATATTGAGCCATGAGACCAAAGAAAACTAGCGATCACCAGAGTGGAATTGACAAAGGAAAATGTAAGCAGGCCAAGGGGGCGACCAAAGACTTCTATAGGCAAAGGGCAACAAAGAGCGCAAGGAAGGCCTAACCAAGGATAACATCAAGCCAATAAGACAAAGTAAACCCATTGAAATAGGGAATGCAACCATGCATACATGCATACACGTCACATACGCACATTTTTTATTTTGTGTTCGCAGGCTTTGAAGAAAAAGAAAAAGCGATAAAGACGAGCAACTCCTCGGGAATGAGGACGAGCAAGCCGGGAATGTCACTCTGGGAATGGAGAACAACCTTGGGAATGAGGACGAGCAACTCCTCGGTAATGAGGATGAGCAAGTCGATAATGGCACTCCAGGAATGGAGAACAACCTCGGGAATGAGGACGAGCAACTCCTCGAGAATGAGGACGAGCAAGCCAGGAATGGCACTTCAGGAATGGAGAACAACCTCGGGAATGAGGACGAGGGAATGTGGATGGATCAGGGGGTGAAGTGCCCCACCACCATCAGTTTGATAGGTTAGGAAGGAATCTCAATGATTGAAACCTTTACAATCCTCATAGTGCGGGAACAAATCCCAGAAGTCGAAACGCCTCAGAGATCGAAACATCTCACACTAGGAACGATTCGAAAATGAACCATCTCATATTAGGAATGGTTCGAAAATGAACCATCTCACACCAGGAATGGTTCGAAAATGAACCATCTCACACCAGGAACGGTTCGGAAATGAACTATCTCACACCAGGAACGGTTCGGAAATGAGCCTTCTCACACCAGGAACGATTTGGAAATGAACCATCTCAAACCAGGAACGGTTCGGAAATAAACCTTCTCACACCAGGAATGATTCGAAAATGAACCATCTCACACCAGGAACGGTTCAGAAATGAACCATCTCACACCAGGAACGATTCGGAAATGAACCATCTCACACTAGGAACGGTTCGGAAATGAATCATCTCACACCAGGAATGGTTCAGAAATGAACCATCTCACACGAGGAACGGTTCAGAAATGAACAATCTCACACGAGGAATGGTTCAGAAATGAACCAACTCACACCGGAAATGGTTCGGAAATGAACCAAATCACACCAAAATGGTTCGGAAATGAACCAACTCACACCAAGAATGGTTCGGAAATGACCATCTCACACCATCAACTCAGCACAGCTCGGGAATAAAGCCAGAGATCGAAGCATCTCACACTCGGTGGTTCAGGAACAAGACCCAAAGGTCGAAGCACCTCGCCATCAACTCAATTTAGTCCGGGTACAAATCTCAAAGATCGAAGCATCTCACACACAGTGGCTCGGGAACAAAACCCAAAGATCGAAGCACCTCACCACCAACTCAACACAGTGGTTCGGGAACAAAACCCAGGGGTCGAAGCACCTCGCTATCAACTCAACTCAGTTCGGGAACAAATCCTAGAGATTAGAGCATCTAAAAAAAGAAGCGAAACAACAAGTAAGTCCGGCAATGGCTGACGAACCAGGTAAGCAAAAATACATGCATGACTTTGATAGGGTTGTCACTGTCACACACTGCACAAGCCCCATCAAAGTGGGGGCGACTGTAGATACTGCATTTTTGCATAAGCCCGATGATGAGCCTCGTATGGAGGCACTACTTGAAAAGTTACGAAAGTTGTAGGAAACGAATGCCGGAAGGAAAGAAAACCTCCAAAATTAGCCCATCATCATACTCGGACTCACTAGCCAGCCTCAGATCTGCTTAGTCAGTTTATGTTTCAAACCTCAGCCCACTACCCTACAACCCATACAATCGGCCCAAGGCCCAAACCGATAAAGATGACTGTAAGTCGCAATAAGGGTACATATTTTGTTTGAACAATGGAACAGTGAGCTGGAAATATTCCAAGCAAGATATTGTTGCCGATTCAACAATAAAAGTAGAATACATTGTTGTGGCTGTGGTAACAAAAGAAACATTTTGGATCTATAAAATTCCTAATTGGATTAGGAGTAGTTTTGTTAGCAGCTGAGCTGGGCTACAGTAGAGGCTAAGGAATCACGATCTCATCAATGATCCAAGTATGTACTTTGATGGTTTCATCTGATTCGTGAAATCATACATTGTGGCAATGTCAAGATCGAAAAGATCATTTCAGATGATAATATTGCATATCCGCTGGCGAAAGCAATATCTCAGCATAAGCATGAGCAACCTGTAAATAGTTCAGGTGTTGGACACTTGAGTGATTGGATATAGGCCAAGTGGGAGATTGTTGGACAATTATGACCCATATCATCACTATTTGTAAAAGACATGGTGTTTTTTGTATAAATTAATTATGTGACAAAGGAAATTACTCTTTTATCATTTTGTAATTGGATTACTTGGATATATAAATGATAAAGGTCCTTATGATTAGTTCCGGATTAATAAGATATGAGACAATATTAATCCATAAATGGTTTAATCATTAAATATCCCTAGTCGTAGTATTATCGAGACTATACATCGATAATGCGAAGTAGACTAGTATTACACTTATGCGCGTTATGGAAGCTTAATGGTATATTTCTCATATATTTAAGTATTGGATACTTATGCAAGTGTGATATGAGGTTCTATTAGCCGTTTGACCGGGAACAGCTTCGCTCTAGATAGACCCCTCGAAATCCCATTAGTAGTATGACTATGTGTCTATGGGAATCCGAATCAGGGTAGGTGTATGTGGTCTTAACCTGGGACTGGCATCGCTAATACTTGCGACAATCAGTACACTTTGGCATCACTAATACTTGTACACGTTATGGAAGCTTAACGATATAGTTCTCATATATTTAAGTATTGGATACTTATGCAAGTGTGATAGGAGGTTCTATTAGCCGTTGGACCGGGAACATCTTCGCTCTAGATAGACCCATCAGAATCTCATTGGTAGTATGACTATGTGTCTATGGGAATCTGAATCAGGGTAGGTGTATGTGGTCATAACCTGGGACTGGCATCGCTAATACTTTCGACAATCAGTACGCTTTGGTTTTGTTCGTCCGGGTCTTTAACAGGTTTTGTGTACGCATCTTCTGGGTTTACTGAGAATCGTAGTGTATTGGGTGTGATGTCAAGATGGAAGTATCACTTCATTCATATGGAGACGATGATCACGCAGGGATACAGAACTAGTACTCTCAAATGCTGCATCTATCGGGATAGTATGACTAGGTTATGATTATCCGATTAAAGAGACTAGTTGCTAGTGATCCGATATATACTTCGTACGGGGCAGACACAATTCCAGCCCCAGGCCTAGCATGTGAAATCCGATACTGGATCGTAATATGCAATACATATTACACTATGCCTGATATAGATTATATATTCTTCGTTGAATATTTCTGGAGAATTGGGTAGACACGATGCTTTGCTAGAAGCCAACCATGTCTTGTAAATCGGTAAGAACGTGGTACGGGGTACGCACGTGTTCGGATAGTCCGATGACCGGATTTACTAACAACATATCCAGGGATCTCTTGGGTCACTTCCCAATGATTCACCGATGATATTTAACTCGAGCAAAATTAATCGAGGATTAATTATGAGAGAGAGAAAATTAATCTGGGATTAATTGCGGTAAGAATTTATCTGGGATAAAATTTGAATACAAGAGAGAACTCGATTAATTTGGAATTAATCGATTAAATAATATATTGGATATATTAATTGAAATCGGATTTCAAAGCGGAATTAAAATTGGATTTTAATTCGGGCGAACGAATTAATTTGGAATTAATTCGTAAGTGACTTTCGTAATAATTTTGATGGCTATTATTATTCAATTAAATTAAATTTAATTACGTCATGACGGAAAATTCGTTTAATCTGATTAAACGAATCCGAGCCCGAAGTGTGTTGGGCAAGCCAACTTGAATTTTGAATTTAAGTGGTGGGGCCCACTAACTTACATCAATTGACAACAAGTTGATGGTGGTAGTTGAGAGCATTTAATGTATCTTACACAACACACTTTGCCTTTTTTGCTTTTTTGAAAAGCATATACACTTTTTTCAAGTTGATTTTGGTATTAGGTTTTTAGAAAACTAAATATCAAACTTAATCTTCTCTCTTCCTCCTCTAAAGCCGAGAACTCTCCCTCTCCCATTGGAAATTTTGTTGCAAAATTTAAAGCTTGCTAGCACATTTGGAGTTGATTAAGGTGATAGGGAAACTCACCATTGGGTTGGAAACACTCACACAAAGCTTGGAGCTTCCAAGAAACATACAAAAGTTTTGAAATCTACATCCGATCAATGTAAGTTTTTCCGCAACTCTATTGATCATTCACACATAATATCATGACATAGAGATCCTGTGGCATGCCTAGGTCACTTACAATGATATCAGAGTGAGATCTAAGCATGGTTTGATTCTAGGGTTTATATACTTTAATTTGGGATTTTATGCTTGGAGCTTGTAAATTCCTAAATTGGTTGTTTGGTTCTGTTTATATGATGATGAATTGGATTTGTGCATCTTTGGATTTGAGATAAATTGATTAGATCAAAAATCCCCAATTCCTATGTCATGGCCGAATACTACCCCTAGAATGTTTATGGTGATTTTTTGAATTTGACAATTGGATATGTTAATTGGCATGAAATTGAATGTTAATTGTTGATTTAATTGGATTGAAATCAAAATTGGATGTTAATTTCATGTATTGTCGTGAACATGAGCATGTTGGAATTGTTGGACATTTATGACCCATAGCGTCACTATTTGTATAGATCATGGTGTTGTTATACAAATTAACTATGTGACAAAGGAAATTGCTCTTTTATCATTTGAGATTAGATCACCAAGATGTATAAATGATAGGAGGTCCTTATGATTAGTTCCTGGATTGATATGATATGAGACACTATCAATCCACGAAGGTTTAATCATAAAATATCCCTAGTCATAGTATTATCGAGATTGGACATCGATAATGCGTAAAAGACTAGTATTACACTTGTGCGCGTTGTGAAGGCATAACGACATAGTTCTCATATATTTGGGTATATGATACTCATGCAAGTGTAGTAGGAGGTTGTGTTTTACCGATGGTACGGAAAATAGCTTCGCTCTGGATAGACCCCTTGAAATTCCATTGGTAGTATGACTATGTGTCTATGGAAGTCCAAATCAGGGTAGGTGTATTTGGTCTTAACCTGAGACTTGCACCGCTAATACTTGCGACAATCAATATACTTTAGTTTTGGTCGTCCAGGGCTTTAACAGGTTCTGTGTACGCCTCTGCTGGGTATATTGAGAATCGTAGTGTGTTGGGTGTGATGTCGAGATGGAAGTATCACTCCAGTCTAGGTGGAGATGATGGTCACGTAGGATACGGAACTGGTTCTCTTATGTACTGTAGTCATCGGGATAAAATGACTGGGTCATGTTTATCCAATTATAGAGACTAGTTGCCAGAGATCTGATATGTGCTTCGTACAGGGCAGACATAATTCCAGCCCCAGGCCTTGCATGTGACATCAGATGCTGGATCGAAATACCCAATACTACGTATACTACGCCTAATATAGATCACATATTCCTGTATGGATATTTCTGGAGAATTGGGTAGGCATGGCGCTTTGCTAGAAGCCAACCTTGTCTTGTAAATCGGTAAAAATGTAGTACTAGGTACGTACATGTTCAGATAGTCCGACGACCGAATTTACTGCCAACATATCCGGGGATCTCATGGGTCGCTTCCCGAAGATTCACCGATGACATATGACTCGCACTTTATTAATCTGGGATTAATTAGATGAGAGAGAAAATTAATCTGGGATTAAATACAGAGATATTTTATCTGGGATAAAATATTAATTAAAGAGAGAAAACGATTACTTTGGAATTAATCGATAAATAATATATTCGATATATTATACGAAATTGGATTTCGACGCGGAATTAAAATTGGATTTTAATTCGAGCAAAAGAGTTAGTTTAGAATTAATTCGTTAGCGACGTGAATAATGATTTTGCTAGGCATAATTATTTAATTACGTCGCAACAGAAAATTCATTAATTTGGAATTAGTGAACCCGAGCCCGAGAGTGTTTGCGGGTGCACTCACATTTTGAATTCGAGTGCGGCCCACAAGTTACATCTAGCGTCAAATCACTAGTCAATCAATTGATGTGATGTCTAGTCACTTTGAGTGATATGAAAACTTGTCATTGTGATTGATGGTGGTAGTTGGCAAAGCTTTATTGCTTTGACTTTTTAGAAAAGGAAAAATGGTATATGTTTATTTGTTTTTTGAAAACAATTAACTAATACATTTTTGTAACAACCAACATATCTCACTCTCTCTTTTCTTCTCCCTCTCTCTCACCCAAAATGGGATGTTCTTCTTCTAAAACTTTATGGTTTCACCGAGAATGAAGAAGAGAAGAAGGTGATTTTTATGGCAAAAATTACCAAGTGCTAGCACACATTCGGGGTCTTGCGAAGGTGATAGGGAACTGCACACGTGAGCTTGGAATCACAACACAAAGCTTGGAGCTTGGAGGGATCACCATTGCCGAATTCTTGGAGGACAAAAACAACAGTAAATGCCGTGAGCTTCATGGAGTTCAAATGGCATAAAAAGTTTTGTTCTTCGACGCATTGCCTCAACCGATCAGTGTAAGTATTCCGCAACTTCTTTGATGTATTCGCACGTATGTTTCATCGCTTTAATCGATCCTCGGGACCGTAGATTACTCCAACAGGAATGAGTTGGTTTTGCTTCAATTTGTGTTGGATATGAATTGGATAATTAAGCATGATTAATTAGATTAATTGGTGTTTTGGAAATATTAGATTAATTGATTAATTATGTTAATTACAATTTAAATTGAATTAATGTGTTTTTGGAATATTATATTAATTTAATTTATTGTAATTGGGGTAAATGGGCTTGGTTGGGCCAAGTTTGGTTTTGGACAACTGAGTAGGATCCAATTGGGCCTAAAACCATTTCCATAAAGTCCAAATATGACTATTTGGGCCTTTAAATAATTTAATTGGTACTAATGGGCCTAAATTGATTTTTGACATAGGGTGATTCCTATTTGGGCCTTGGCATTTTGGGTTTGATCCATTATGGCCAAAGCCCATGCCTAAAGAATTAATTGAAAGCCCATGCCTTTGATACCCATTTAGATTGGATTTGGAAACCAAGTCTAAAAGGCACTATTATAAGTGTAATTATTTAATTTGGAATTAAATACGAATTAGTATTGGATACAAAATAAATTAGATTTAAAATTATAGTTCGATATAATTCAAGAATACGTACTTTGAGTATTTATTCTTAAACGAGTTGGACTCGCGCAAATCAAATCGTTGTTTGAACATTGGATGGTCATTAATTCAAATATTAATTAATTGGATTATATTGATTGAATAACATGCTTTGTGTGAATACTTGGATGTATTTGTATGAATAATGTATATCAGATGAGTATTAGAAGGGTGGGGGCAATTTTGGAAATTATTGTAATAAATTCAGAATTTATTAAATTGGACCTGCGTGTCCAGCCTATTATCTCTTTACTCTTTGTATTTCTCTTCTCACCAATTCCCCTCAATGTAAATGAGGTTTCTTTAATGTATTATGTAATAGGGTAGAAGTATGAATAGTGTTAGCGGGAGAGAGGACAGTGAGAGATTTGTTCTAGGAACAATTTGTTATATATCCATTCGCATATTATTATTAATTGTATTCACACCTTATTATTCTTTTAGAATGCATGTTTTAGGGGGTATGATGACACCTAATCAAAGATAATAAATTGGTTGCCAATTTACGCGAAAAACCCTCATTAAATATTAAGTGTTTTCCTTCCATTGAGTAGTTCTTTCTCAAGATCCAAGATTGGCACTGGTTTTTTGGCCAAAGTCAAGATCATTGTCCATCGCTGATGTGTTTGAACCACGAAAGATTTGTTACATATCGCATGTCTTGGGAAGTTGTGATTTGTTGGCCAAAGTCAAGGTCACTTCTATACATCGACGTGGATTACGAAGCTTTCCCACTGTCAATGGGTCCCGCTTAACTAGAATCATTAACCTTGTTGAGCCAAAGCCAAGGCTTAGTTGATTCAGAGGAAAAGGTTAGGAAATATATATTGGATATATATCTCGGACTTGGAGGTCCATCTACCGGATCTAGGAATTTAATGGGATCCAATTGATCTTAGAAATCTACCTAGTTAATGTTGGACAATTATGACCCATAGCATCACTATTTGTACAAAACATGGTGTTGTTGTACAAATTAACTATGTGACAAAGGAAATTGCTCTTTTATCATTTATAATTGGATTACTGGGATATATAAATGATAAAATTCCATATGATTAGTTCCAGATTAATAAGATATGAGACATTATTAATCCACTAAGGTTTAATCATTAAAATATCCCTAGTCGTAGTATTATCGAGATTGGACATCGATAATCCGGAATAGACTAGTATTGCACTTGTGCGCGTTGTGGGAGCATAACAGCATAGTTCTTATATATATTTAACTATTGGATACTTATGCAAGTGTGATAGGAGGTTGTGTTTATCGATGGTACGGAAACAGCTTCGCTCTGGATAGACCCCTCGGAATTCCATTGGTAGTATGACTATGTGTCTATTGAAGTCCGAATCAGGGTAGGTGTATTTGGTCTTAACCTGAGACATACATCGCTAATACTTGCGATAATCAATATACTTTGGTTTTGGTCGTCCAGGGCTTTAACAGGTTCTGTGTACGCCTCTTCTGGGTATATTGAGAATCGTAGTGTATTGGGTGTGATGTCAAGATGGAAGTATCAATCCAGTCATATAGAGATGATGGTCACGTAGGATATGGAACTGGTACACTTGTATGCTGCAGCTATCGGGATAATATGACTAGGTCATGTTTATCTGATTATAGAGACTAGTTACCAGAGATCTGACATATGCTTCGTACGGGGCATACACAATTCCAGCCCCAGGCCTAGCATGTGACATCCGATACTGGATCGCATTACGCAATACTACGTATACTGCGCCTGATACAGATTACATATTCCTTTAAGAATATTTCTGGAGAATTGGGTAGGCATGGTGCTTTGCTAGAAGCCAACCATGTCTTGTAAATCTGTAAAAATGTAGTACTAGGTACGTACGTGTTCAGATAGTCCGACGACCGGATTTACTGCCAACATATCCAGGGATCTCATGGGTCGTTTCCCGAAGATTCACCGATGATGTATGACTCGGACATAATTAATCTGGGATTAATTATAAGAGAGAGAAAATTAATCTAGGATTAATTACGGATATATTTTATCTAGGATAAAATACTATTAATAGAGAGAGAACGATTAATTTGGAATTAATAGATAAAATAATATATTCGATATATTATACGAAATTAGATTTCGACGCGGAATTAAAATTGGATTTTAATTCGGGCAAACGAATTAATTTGGAATTAATTCGCTAGCGATGTGAATAGTAATTTTGCTAGGCATAATTATTTAATTAAATTTGATTTAATTACGTCGCAACGGAAAATTCGTTAATTAGGAATTAACGAACCCGAGCCCGGAATGTGTTTACGAGGCCACTCCGATTTTGAATCAAGTGCGGCCACAAGTCACATCGCTTGTCACATGACCTATCACTTTAGTGATGGATGTCAAGTCACCTTTTGGTGATTGACAACCAATCACTATTCATGATGGTGGTGGTTGTGGGCAATTAATGCCATTTTGCCTTCAAAATTGGTTTTTGCTTTTTGGAAAAGCTTTTACCAAATTTTGTAAGCATTTTTGGTAGATGTTTTTAGAAAACAAAACACCAAAAAACACACAACACATCTCTCTCTCTCTCATTTGCTCTCCTTGGCCGAATTGCCCACTCATTTTCTCTCATATTTGGCTTGGCCGAATCTTGTCAAGAAGATAAAGAAAAATTGTTGCAATTTTTCAAGATACTAGCACATCCAAGGAGTCATTCAAAGGTGATAGGGAAACCCATCTATGAGCATGGAATCAACACTTAAAGCTTGGAGCTTGAAGATCAACACATGGAGCACAACAAAGAGCCTTGGCCGAATTCCATGGAGGAGAAATTTTTGTGTTCAACGCATCACAAAGCCGATCAAAGTGAGTATTTCCGCTACTTTACTTTGTTGTATTCGCACATTTCATTTTCTTAATTGATCTTGGTTTGACCTAGAAACCCCAACAATGGTATCAGAGCGGTTATTAAGTATGAAATTGAATTTAGGGTAAAATTTGGGGTAAAATTGATTGAGTATGCTTGAATGATGATAACTTAGAGTTATCCATGATCAATTTGATGAAAATTGAATTGGATTAAATTTTCCCCAATTTTGAGGCTTGGCCGAGAGTTATAGATGCCCTAATGTCATGGTATTTTTTGTTCTTTTGATCATTGGATGAGTTGAAAGACATGGGATAAATTGATTTAGGATTTAATTGGATTAAAATCGAAATCGGACATAAAATCCCTATATTGCCGTGAACAAAACAAAGCATGGAAATGAATTGATTTTGTTTCAATTATGTTGGACATGAATCGATAATTATAAAGCATGATTAATTATGTAATTGATGTTTTGGAAATATTAATTTAACTAATTAATTATGGCTAATACACTTTAATTAATTTAATTGTGAAATTTGAAATTTTAGAATTTAATTAGTTGGGCTAAATTTGGAATTGGGCTAAAAAGGTTGTATTTGGGCTTAATGGGCTTGGTTGGGCCAAGTTTGGTTTAGGTTAATTGGTTGGATCCAATTGGGCCTAAAACCATTTCCATAAAGTCCAAATATAATAAAATGGGCCTTTATAATTTTAATTGGGCCTAAATTGATTTTTGGCAAAGGGTGATTCCTTATTGGGATTTGGTTGCCAAAGTCCATGCCTTATAAATTAATTGAAAGCCCATTGGACTTTAATTAAATTGACATTGGATGTTAATTGGGCTTTGAGACCAGTAATGATTAGATTTAGAATCTAAGTAGTAAAGGCACATTATAAAGTGTAATTATTTAATTTGGAATTAAATAATGAATTGGTATTGAATACAAATTAAATTGGATTTAATATTGTAGTTTGATATAATTCAAGAATTCGTACTTTGAGTACTTATTCTTAAAACGAGTTGGACTCGCGCAAATCAAATCGTTGTTTGAACATTGGATGGTCATTAATTTCAGATTAATTAATTGGATTAGATTGATTGATAACATGCTTTGTGTGAATACATGGATGTGATGTATGAATAATATATATCGGATGGATATTAGATGGGTGAGGGCAATTTTGGAAATTATTGTAATAAATTTAGAATTTATTAAATTGGACCTGCGTGTCCAGCCTATTACCTCTTGACTCTTTGTATTTCTCTTCTCACCTATTCCCCTCAATGTAAATGAGGTTTCTTTAAAAGTGTTATGTAATTGGGTAGAAGTATGATTAGTGCTAGCCGGGAGAGAAGAAAGAGAGAGATTTGTTCTAGGAATAAAATGTTTTATATATCCATCTGTATATCATTATTAATTTATTTATCGCGCCTTATTATTCTTTTAGAATGCATGTTTAAGGGTGTATGATGAGACCTAATCAAAGATAATTAATTGGTTGCCAATTACGTGAAAAACCCTCAACAAATATGAAGCGTTTTCCTTCCATTGAATGATTCATTCTCAAGATCCAAGATTGGCACTGGTTTGTTGGCCAATGTCAAGACCTTTGTCCATCGCGGATGTGTTTGAATCATGAAGGCTTTGTTCCATATCGCATGTCTTGTCCAAGTTGTGATTTGTTGGCCAAAGTCAAGATCAATTTTTGTCCATCGACATCGATTACGAAGCTTTCCAAGGTCAATGGGTCCCGCTTAACTGGAATCATTAAGTTTGTTGTGCCAAAGCCAAGGCTTAATTGATTCAGAGGAAAAAGCTTAGGTAATATATCGGATATATTTGCTTATATTAGATATATGTTTCGGACTTGGATGTCCACCTACTGGATCTAGGAATTGGATGAGATCCAATTGATCTTAGAGGTCTACCTAGTTAAATATCATACAGCTGTTGGCCAAAGTCAAGGTTGTGTGTTATTTAACAGGATCTTAGCCCACTAGGAAACTAGGTTTCACGAGTACTCAACAGAGGGTTAGAGGCTCGCCGAAAAATAGTGGGAGGCAAGTATTAAATTTGCAATGAGTTTAGATATTTGCCAATACACGCTCATTTCATTTTTCGTCAATACATAAATATATTAGTTGGACTAATATTTAATCGTTGTTTTAAATTAAACAGTTGGACTGTATTCAAACTACTTCAATTTATAGTTGATTATATAATTGGATTATAGTAATCAATATATTTGAATTTAACCAATCAAATTATAGTTGATTATATAGTTAGACTATAATAATCATTATATTCAATAGTACCTGAAATCGTTGATTAGATAGTTGGACTATAGCAATCAAGATAACTGAAAGATTAGTGTTTAAAACATAATCCTGGGTGAAAATGTCCTTAAACGACTCCAATTTTCTAATTGGGAATAGAACCTCAGGATAGTCCTGGGAACTGAGAAATTATTCTATTTGATAGAGCAACCACTTGGGCCTAAGCCCAGAGTTGAGCAAATAGTAGAACATGATCTTTGGAAGATTCATGTAATGATAACTTTAGTGCTCAATCCTTTATGCTTACTGCAATGACTCTTTAATTCCGTCGTCAAAATTAAGGATTAGATCTTTGTACCATGATGATGAAATTAAAGATCTTCATAGATCTATTCTTAGATCTTAGAAGTACAAATTGCATAAGAAGCTCTTTAGCTCGTGTATGTCATAAAGTACATCTGTCGAGCACTAGGTGTCGCAGATGATTGCTGACATCGATAAGCTAGGTTAGCTAGGCATTACCTACGTGGCTGAGACTGCCAAAGATTTGATCTTATAGTCTCTACCCGAAAGCTGGGATGGTTCATTATGAACCAAGAGTAAACTCTTGGAGAGTTGATGGCTATGCTCAAGGAGGCAGAACCAGAGCTTCTAAAATGGACAAAGGCAAAATCATCACAGTCTTCTAGGAAGACAAAGGAAATATCCCAAGATGTATGCCTAAACTGTGGCAAATGGGGTCACTGGAAGTGTGACTGCCGTATGGACAAGGCAGACATGAAGGAAGTGAAGGCGGGGCAAGGCTCCGGCTTCAAGTATGTTTGTCATTAACATGTTCACTACTAGTTTCAAATTTGGATTTTGATACTAGATGTGGTACAAAAATATGTACTGATGTGTAGAATCTGCTGATGAGCAGGATACTAACTTCAGTTGAGATTTATCTGTGAATTAGAAACGGGACGAGAGTCGCTGTTTTAACCGTAGAGACCTAAGTTTAGGAACTACCCTTCGGGTGTGTACTTAAATTAGGAAACTGTTATAATGTAACTAGTTTAACTAGAAACATTATCTCTATATCAGAGTTTAACCCGTTGCGGGTATACCTTTATATTCTAGAACACTAAAGTGTTTTATTTTATAAAGATGATATTGAGATAAACACATTAGATGTGAATAACAGTATTTATATTTTGAATATAAATGAATCTCAAACATATAACATGACAAACAAATAGCTCAAACTGAATAAATCAGTTGAGACTTATTTGTGGCATTCTTGTCTGGGACACATTAACAAGACTCGTATATCCACACTTTTGAAGAGTGGATACTAGACAGATTTGAATCTAATCAAATGATGTCTACGAATCTAGTTTATTAGGCAAAGTGCCTAAAACACTTTTTACTTGGTAAAAGTGCAAATGCCACCGATCTGTTAGCCCTCGTTCATAGTGACGTAAGTAGGCCCATATCTACCTAGTTAGAGGTGGATATGAACGCTTCGTAACCTTTACGGATATTGCATCACATTATGGTTATGTGTTTCTTGTGAAACATAAATTGGAAACTTTTAATAAATTTCTAAGAGTTTCGACATGAAGTAGACAGATAGATCGACTAAAGTATTAAATCGTCACGGTTAGACCGTGGTGGAAAATGCTTAAGCAATAAGTTTCTCGAATACTTGAAAGAGTATAGTATTCTTTCACAGTGGACTCCTCCCGGAACACCTCAATTGAGCAGTGTGTCCAAACGGAGAAACCAAATTTTGTTAGACATAATAAGGTTAATTATGAGTCGCTCTGAGCTAACCATTTTCCTTCAAGGGATACACATTAAATAATGCAATACTTATTTTGAATAAGGTTCCATGAAAATCTGTTAGACAAACATCATATTACATATGAACAGGAAGAAACCGGGTTTTCTCATCATTCTGAAGATTTGGGAATGCTGGGCATATGTTTGGATGATACCAAACTAGAACCCAAAATCGGATAAGTGCCAATTTTTTGGTCATCCTAGGGTAACCAAAGTATAGTACTTATACAACTCACAAGAGAAAAATTTAATTGTTACTACTCGCCATGCGGTTTTCCTAAGAGGAATACCTATATGCAGTGGTAAGTGGAGGAAAGTAAAGCTCGATGAAAATCAGAGTAATATTGTTCCAGACACCGATTCCTTAATGGAACACAAACAGTTCATCAGGGATGAAATTGTACCACAATCTTCAAATACACAAGAACCGCGCAAGTCGGAGAGAGTCAGAAACAACCTGAGAGGTGTGGGTTCTGATCTCAGCTCAAGTAGATGTCAGTCTTATTGAGGAGACAAACTGACTACGTATGAGGAAATGATACAAGGTATTGACTCCTTTTATGGAAAAGTGCCATGATTTCCGAAATGGATTCCATGTATACCAACCAAGTTTAGACACTGGTTGATGTACCGGAAGGCATTATGCCTATTGATACTATATAAGTCTTCAAGGAAGACATACATGGATGGCGACATACCAACATACAAAGCTAGGCTTGTAGCGAAAAGGTATCGTTATCACATTGTGTCGATTACGATAAAACCTTTTACTCGTTACCATGGTTAAATCCATTGGGATAATGCTTGCTAATGCTGCATGTTTCATTTATGAAATATGGCAGCTGAACGTCAAAATCGCTTTCCTTAAATGGAAACCTTTTGGAGGTTGTTTACAACATCCTGACGGTTTTATCGTACCAAAACAAGCAAACAAGGTTTGCAAGTTAAATCGATCCATTTATGGATTGAAGCAAGCATTGCGTTCTTGGAACTATCGTTTTGATGTAATCATAATGGTATATGACTTAATTCAAAACGAAAATGATTCTTGTGTATATAAGGAGGTTAGTGGGAGCGCACTGGTAGTGATTGTCCTAAATAATGATGATATATCATTTCTTGGAAATGATATTCTCATAATACAATCGGTGAAAACTTGGCTTTCATGAAAATTCTACATAGAATACATGGGAGAAACAACCTTTATTATAGGAATAAGGATCTACTAGGATAGATCTAAATGTTGTTGGCACTCTCTGAGAACTCGTACATTGAAAGAAATGTATGCGATCTGGTGTCTCATATGCTTTGAGCATATGGAGTCACAATCAGGCCAATCCATATGATGGTCACTGGATTGATGTTAAGAATATCCTTAAGTATCTTAAATCAACTAAGGATGCTTTCTTAAGCTATGGAGAATGAGAACTTGAAGCGACTGGGTTCAATGTTGCAAGTTTCCTAACCGATAAAAATGACTTAAAGTCGTAATAAATGTACTATATAGTTTGAATAACGGAACAGTGAGCTGGAAATCTTCCAAGCAAGATATTGTTACCGAATAAACAACAAAAGTGAAATATTACTGCAGCTGAGGCAGCAATAGAAGCACTTTGGATCTAAATAATCCTAATCAGGTTAGGTATAGTTCTGTTAGCAGCTGAGCCAGGCCTCAGCGCAGGCTAAAGAATTAATGGTCTCATCAACGATCCAAGTATATACTTCAACTATTCATCTGATTCATTCGGATCATACATCGTGGTGATGTGATGATCGAATAAATCACATCAGATTATAATTTTGCAAATCCGCTGACGAAAGCAGTTTCTCAGCAGGAGTTTGAACGACCCGTATATAGTTCAAGTGTAGGACACTTGAGTGATTGGCTATAGGCCAAGTGGGAGATTGTTGGACAATTATGACCCATAGCATCACTATTTGTACTGAACATGGTGTTGTTGTACAAATTAACTATGTGACAAAGGAAATTGCTCTTTTATCATTTGTAATTGGATTACCGGGATACATAAATGATAAAATTCCATATGATTAGTTCCGAATTAATAAGATATGAGACAATATTAATCCACTAAGGTTTAATCATTAAATTATCCCTACTCGTAGTATTATCGAGATTGGACATCGATAATGCGGAATAGACTAGTATTGCACTTGTGCGCGTTGTGGGAGCATAACGACAAAGTTCTTATATATTTAAGTATTAGATACTTATGCAAGTGTGATAGGAGGTTGTGTTTACCGATGGTACGGAAATAGCTTCGCTCTGGATAGTCCCCTCAGAATTCCATTGGTAGTATGACTATGTGTCTATTGAAGTCCGAATCAGGGTAGGTGTATTTGGTCTTAACCTGAGACTTACATCGCTAATACTTGCGACAATCAATATACTTTGGTTTTGGTCGTCCATGGCTTTAACAGGTTCTGTGTATGACTCTTCTGGGTATATTGAGAATCGTAGTGTATTGGGTGTGATGTCAAGATGGAAGTATCACTCCAGTCATATAGAGATGATGGTCACGTAGGATACATATGTACTCTTGTATGCTGCAGCTATTGGGATAATATGACTAGGTCATGTTTATTCGATTATAGAGACTAGTTACCAGAGATCCGACATATGCTTCGTACGGGGCAGACACAATTCCAGCCCCAGGCCTAGCATGTGACATCCAATACTGGATCGCAATACTACGTATACTACGCCTGATACAGATTACATATTCCTTTAAGAATATTTCTGGAGAATTGGGTAGGCACGGTGTTTTGCTAGAAGCCAACCATGTCTTGTAAATCAGTAAAAATGTAGTACTAGGTACGTACGTGTTCGGATAGTCCGACGACCGGATTTACTACCAACATATCCATGGATCTCATGGGTCGCTTCCCGAAGATTCACCGATGACGTATGACTCGGACATAATTAATCTGGGATTAATTATAAGAGAGAGAAAATTAATCTAGGATTAATTACGGAGATATTTTATCTGGGATAAAATACTATTAATAGAGAGAGAACGATTAATTTGGAATTAATCGATAAAATAATATATTCGATATGTTATACGAAATTTGATTTTGACAAGGAATTAAAATTGGATTTTAATTCGGGCAAACGAATTAATTTGGAATTAATTCCCTAGCGATGTGAATAGTAATTTTTCTAGGCATAATTATTTAATTAAATTTGATTTAATTACGTCGCAACGGAAAATTCGTTAATTAGAAATTAATGAACCCGAGCCCAGAATGTGTTTGCAAGGCCACTCCGATTTTGAATCAAGTGCGGCCACAAGTCACATCACTTGTCACATCACCTATCACTTTAGTGATGGATGTCAAGTCAACTTTTGGTGATTGACAACCAGTCACTATTCATGATGGTGGTGGTTCTGGGCAATTAATGCCATTTTACCTCCAAAATTGGTTTTTGCTTTTTGGAAAAGCTTTTACCAAATTTTGTAAGCATTTTTGGTAGATTTTTTTATAAAACAAAACACCAAAAAACACACAAAACATCTCTCTCTCTCTCTCATTTCCTCTCCTTGGCCGAATGGCCCTCTCATTTTCTCTCCTATTTGGCTTGGCCGAATCTTGTCAAGAAGATGAAGAAAAATTGTTGCAATTTTTCAAGATGTTAGCACATCCAAGGAGTCATTCAAAAGTGATAGAGAAACCCATCTATGAGAATGGAATCAACACTTAAAGCTTGGAGCTTGAAGATCAACACATGGAGCACAAAAAAAAGGCTTGGCCGAATTCCACGGAGCAGAAATTTTTGTGTTAAACGCATCGCAAAGCCGATCAAAGAGAGTATTTCCGCTACTTTACTTTGTTGTATTCGCACATTTCATTTGCTTAATTGATCTTGGTTTGACCTAGAAAACCCAACAGTTAAGTTTCATACAGCTTGTTGGACAAAGTCAAGGTTGTGTGTTATTTAACGGGATCCTATCCTACTAGGAAACTGGGTTTCCCGAGTACTCCATAGAGGGTTAGAGGCTCACCTAAAAATAGTGGTAGGCTAGTATTAAATTTGCAATTTCGTTTAAATACTTGCCAATATGCGCTCTTTTATTTTATTTATTGTCGTTATAAATATATTAGTTGGACTAATATTTTTTATTGCTTTCTTTGAACAGTTAGTCTGTACAAGACAATACTCCACTTGTAGTTGGTTATATAGTTAGACTATAGTAACCATTACATTTTGAGTGTACCCAAAATCGTTGATTGAATAGTTGGACTATTGCAATCGAGATGGCTGGAAAGATTAGCGTTAGGGACATCGTCATAGGCGATAATGTCTTTAACGGCTCCAATTTTCCAGATTGGGAGATGAATCTCAGGATAGTCCTGAGAGCCGAGAAGTTACTCTATGTCATAGAGAAACCTCTCGAGCCTGAGCCTGGAGTTAAGCAAACAGTAGAGCATGAGTTTTGGAAGACTCATCGTGATGATAACTTTAGCGCTCAATCTGTAATGCTTGCCGCAATGACTCCTCAATTTCGTCTTCAGAACAAATGATTGGATCCTTATAGTATGATGTTGAAATTGAAGGATCTTCACGGGTCTAATCTTAGATCTCAGAAGCATGAGTTGTGAAAGAAGCTCTTTCGCTCCCATATGGCAGAGGGTATATCTGTCGATCACTATCTGTCGCAGATGATTGCTGACATCAAAAAACTAGGTCAGTTGGGCATAACCTTCGAGGCCGAGACTTCCATAGATTTGATCTTATAGTCTCTGCCCGACTGCTGGGGCGGGTTCATCATGAACTAAAACATGATGAACCAAGAGAAAACTCTTGGAGAGTTAATGACGATGCTGAAAGAAGTAGAGCCAGAGCTTCTGAAGGGCAAGAAGCGTGAGGCGCACCTTACTTGGACATCTTAGAAGGCCAAGGCTTGGCCGAAGACTTTTGGGTGTGTGAAAAAAAAGAAGAAAATGGTAAGGCCAAATCATCACAGTCTTCTGGGAAGATTAAGGACATATCCCAAGACGTCTGCCTACATTTTAGAAAACGGGGTCACTGGAAGTGTGACTGTCGTGAGTATAAGGCGGTGTTGAAGGAAGTGAAGACGGGCAAGGCTCCGGCTTCAGGTATGTTTGTTATAAACATGTACACTACTGGTTTTAAAAATTGGATTTTTGATCTGGATGTGGTACTCAAAAATATACTGGTGTGCAGCATCTGCTAATGCGAAAGAAATAACTAATCATGCTTTGAAATAATCAACTAAATCATGCATAAAAGTAACATACTATTTCTAATAAACAACAAATAAACTTAAGATTGGATGACACGAAATATGTGTGTTTCTCAAACGGTAAGTGGCATTGTATCCCGAGTGCAGACCACACTACCGTCCATTCGGATTTGGCTACGGCATTTACGTCCGGGTTTCCATCCGATATACCGCAAGAGATAACACATATTTCATTCATCCCATGGTCATAGCATACATTAACCAACAATACTCATGCGAAGGAATATTAACAAATAACAGAAATAAGCGGAGATAAATATAAAAGGGTGCCTCAGGTCTAACCTCTTAAGTCGTCTCTTGGAAGTGTGTTATGCGGTTGTCGGAAGGGTTGTGATGCTCCGAACTTTTCCGATTTACTGATTCGTTGTTTCCTTCGTTGCCTCGCTGTTTTGGGGCTGCTATTCGCTCACTATTTTTTGCGGTATTTGGGCTATGTTTCAGGGAAAAATTTTCGGTGATAGGAAGGAAGGAACAGTTTCAGTGTAACTTTTGGGTGTTTTTAGGTAGTTTACTGGGCATGATTTTCGGTGGTTGGTGGGCAATTTTTAGGGGCTATTTTTTGTGGTTTGGAGTGCAGTTCATGGGCTATTTTTTGGTGGTTTGAGGGAGGGGTAATTTCTGTTGTGTTTTGTGGTAACTGTAAGGGGTTCATCTTGGGGCTGTGTGTGCGTGAGGGTTGTGTGTGTAAGGTTGTGTGTGCGTGAGGCTATGGTGAGTGGACTGTGGGTGTAGGCTTCTGTTGTTGGTGGTCAGTTTGTGTGGAGTGTGTGAATGTGCTGTGTGTGCGTGAGGCTGTGGTGAGTGGACTTGGGTGTAACGCTGTGTCAGTTTGTGTGGAATGTGGCGTGAATGTGCTGTGTCAGTTTGTGAGGAAGTGTGTGAGTGAGGAAACTGTGTGTGGGTGTTTCTCGGTGGCTTCGTGAGTGGGTTCTTTGTGTTTTATTAGGAGAGAGATGGGAGTTTGTGCGTGAATGTGCTCCAGGGGTCTTAAAGTTGGGTTTATGATTCTTTTATAGGCCAGGGTTGAGGTTGTCCATATGCGAATAGGGAAGGAATATTGTGTAATTTTGGGGGATATTTAGTTTGTGTATCATAAGGAAATGATCTCTTCAATTTAGGAAGGTAATTTGATTTAATTTGATTTTATTTTATTTAGTTTAGGAATGTGATTTAATTTAATTAGGAAAGTGATTTATGAGATTTGATTTGATTTTATTTAGTTTAGGAATGAGATTTAATTTAATTAGGAAGGTGATTTATGAGATTTGATTTCAACATGTGTTTAATGTGTGGATTTGTTATTTTGGAAATAGATGGGCGTGTGGTTGGTTCTTTTGGGCGTGTATTTGGGTTCTCTTGGGGGGCTTGGTGTGTGGCTTGGTGATGTGTGGGCTTGGTATATGACTTGACGGGGTTTTTGGGCCAAGGATAAGTTTTAAAACAAAGGCCTAACGAGAAAACCTGAAGCTAAGGAAACGAATTAAACCCAACAAGGTATCAATTTCTGACTTTTCCATTTCGACGTCTGTTTCCCCCGACTTCCACAACTTAAAGACTAGTGCCTCCGTACGAGGCTCATCATCGGGACTTATATGCAAAAATGCAGTGCCTACAATCGCCCCCACTTTGATAGGACTTGTGCAGTGTGTAACACTGACAATCCTATCAAAGTTATGCAATGCATTTTTACTTACCTGGCTCGCCAGCTGCCACTTGACTTGCCTGTTGCTTCGAACTAAGTTGATCTGGTGTTAAGGTGCTGCGACCTCGAGGTTCATCCTTGCAAGATGCTGCGATCTCTAGGAATCACTACCGAACTGAACTGATGAGAGGTGGTCCATTTTCAAACCGTTACTGAGTTGAGATTATGGTTCATTTCCAAACCGTGCTCCATTTCCAGAGTGCTATTTTCGGCATGCTAAACCACATTTCTGAAGTGTCGCGATTGCGATAGTTGTCCATTTCTGAACCACGCACCATTTTCGGAGTGCCATTTTCAGCATCTGATGTGAAAGTGGTCCACTTCCGAACCATGCTATAATTTCGGAGTGCCATTTTCGGCATCTGATGTGATAGTGGTCCATTTTCGAACCGTGCTCCATTTTTGGAGTGCCATTTTCGGCGTCTGATGTGATAGTGGTCCATTTCTGAACCATGCTCTATTTTCGGAGTGCCATTTTCGGCGTCTGATGTGATACTGGTCCATTTCCAAACCCTGCTCTATTTTCGGAGTGCCATTTTCGGCGTCTGATGTGATAGTGGTCCATTTCCGAACCATGCTCCATTTTTGGAGTGCCATTTTCGGCGTCTGATGTGATAGTGGTCCATTTCCGAACCATGCTCTATTTTTGGAGTGCCATTTTCGGCGTCTGATGTGATAGTGGTCCATTTTCGAACCGTGCTCCATTTTCGGAGTGCCATTTTCGGCGTCTGATGTGATAATGGTCCATTTCCGAATCGTGCTCCATTTTTAGAGTGCTATTTTTGGCGTCTGATGTGATAGTGGTCCATTTCTGAACCGAGCTATATGAGAAAGGGTAGACTGGTCGCCCCCAGTCTCGGTTCATCTTTCTCTCATTTGCTGCTTTTTTATTAGATCAAATTAGATCTCCTGATGTGATGTTACATACCAACACACTGTACTGTTTCTCACGAGATAATCTTGATAACTAAACATATTTTTGTCCTCAACGAATGCTTCGTGTCGAAACCAGAGAACCTTCAAAGTACTTAATACACTCAAATCCGATCGTCTGAATGAATGATCTGAACTAGACTCCTAGTGTGTGTGTGCTGAGGCTCATTCGTAGCTTAATCCTTAAGTAAGCCAATTCGATGATTGGATCAGAGGGTCTAACCAACCGAGATGTCACGATCATACTCTGTGATTACTTCCTCGTACTCAACATGATATGGTTTTTTTCATTTTTTTTTCTTTTTCTTTTTTTTTCTTTTTCTTTTTTTTCACTTTTTTTCTTTCCTTTCTCTTTTTTCCGACACACTTACCCTTTAAGATAGCATTTCTCCTCATGGTGGTCCTAATACTCGCCCACGGGTAGCTTCACGCTTATCGGTTATAGGTGGTATATTTTTTCCTTTTTCTTTTCAGAGACTTTTTTCTTTATTTCCAACCATATCACATATCGTAGCATAAGTAAACCAGGATGGACATCTAGGCAAACAGTCATTCACTGATCCGCCATCTCTTCAACTAGTCATTTCGCCAACTACTCAGGCTTCTACTGCTAAGATCCCGTAATCAAGTGCTCGCGAGTCTAGCCGAGATCAACTACTCAGAATAGCGGATGAGAGCACATCTCGCACTTATTGTTTCTAAGGTTTCACCCTACAACAAACAATGTCATCACCGGACATATGCTTAGCCATCAAGGACTTTTTTTTTTCACTTCACTGGAATTCTTCAACCGCTAATAATGTGGGCTTCACCCCCTGAGATTCATTCTCGAAAACTGCTGGTAGCACGGGCCTCAACCCTGAGGGTTCATTCCCAAAACTGATGATTATGTGTGGGCCTTAACCTTGGGGATCCATTTCTGAAAACTATTGATACTGTTTTATTGCTCTCAGCTTGCTTGTATTTTGCCGTTTTTCTTTCTTTTCTTCGAGACCTGTGAACACAAACAAAACAACAGAATAAAAATGCGTGCATGTGATGTGTATGTATGCATGTGTGGAGGTACTCCATGTTCCTGATGGGTTAGACCATCATTGTGCTCCTTGGCGCCATGTGCCTATGCATGTCTCTGATCGCCCCCTAGGTCTGCTTCTTGTTTCCTCCTGCCGATTCTCTTCTGGTGATTATGCAGTTCTCTTTTGTCTGAAACCTGCAAACACAGAACCAACACAAAAATTACAAGTACGTTACGTGTATGCATGCATGCATGGATGAATTTCCTATCCCATGGGTTAGGTCTTCTGCCAGTTCTCCCAGTAACTGCTCTGTCTCTTATTTCTTAGGCGAAGTATTACTTCAGTCTGTCCACATTGATTAGCTCGGCGAACTCGTTCCCTTCTAAGTCTGACAGTCTCACTGCCCCATTTCCTATTACCTTCTTGACTACGTATGGCCCTTCCCAGTTAGGTCTGAAATTTCCTCTCGGGTCTATCATTAACGGCTTTGACTACTTAAATACCAGATCCCCCTCCTGATCTTAGTAGGACGCACCTTTTTTTGAATGCACGGGCTAATCTCTTCTGGTATAACTGCATATGATGTAAGGACTTCATTCTCTTCTTATCGAGCAATACCAACTGTTCAAATCTCTGCGAGGCCCATTCTTGTTCAGGTAACTCTGCTTCTGCTAATACCCTCATGGACTGTATCTCATCTTCCACCGGCAGTACTGTTTCCATTGCCTTTTGAGCTTCTTCTTTTCTTAAACACTTCAGCTGAATGTCATTCGCTTGTCTTTTGTATAGTTCTCCCTTCAAACTCACATATTGAGAAGCCACTTCTGAATGGCTATCTTGTATTTTCTGGTTGCTTCTTTTGGGAATTCCCCGTGTTCTAAATATCGTTGAATATCATAGTACCAGGGTTGAATGCTTTTGTCAAATATACTCACGTCGTGCAGATTGAAAGAAAGGGACTCAGACAGGTAAGCGAAATGAACGTCTTTATTATTATTAATGAAAAGATTCGAGCAAGTAGACGAAGTCAATGTCCTTATTATTAATAAATACTGGATCACATTTGAATAAGATCAGTGAAACAAACATCTCCATAATTTGCAACTTCGTCTACCCCCGTCTTCTTGCTTCCTTCGACCATCAGATTCTCCAAGTGTAGTAGTTCTTTTTCCAATTTACTTCCCCTTTTTGCAACCTCCTTCTCGCCACTGTCCGAGAAGTTTTCCCAGAAATTCCCCATCTGCTCTATTTCACCTTTACCACTGCTGTCATATATCCCCATGCAAGAAGTTTGGTCGTTATGAGTTTGGAGGACAAGGCTGTCAGGTAGGCTGGAGTTGATCATGTGGGTGGGTGGAGGTTTTATGTGCATGTTGAGTTGCTATTTTTCTGGGTCGGGTATTTTATGGGAATCAATGAGGTCTTGGATCTCATGCCTAAGGCGGGTACAATTGTCAGTTTTGTGGCATTTTTGCTGATGGAGGCAACATTAAAGGTTCAAGTTAAGGTAGTATAGCACAGGGTTTGGAAGTGGTTTAGGCTCTAAGGGATTTAGGAGTCCTTGCCTTTTCAGCTCTTCAAACACCTCTGACAAACGTCTACCAAGATTGGAGAATCGTCTGTTTCTGATAGGGGTAACCTCAGAGGGAGTGGGCTTGGTCCTTGAAGGTTCCCCAATGGTCTTTCCATTCTGGTTGCACAACTTTTTGTTATTTGCTATACGGGGTACAGTCAAATTGGTCACAGCGGTGGTCAAAGCTTACAACTGCTCAGTAATCTTAGTGAGACTATTCTCCAGCTAATCCATATGAGATCCCTTGTTCTCTGATTCACTCATGTTTGCTAGCGGCCTTTTGACGAGTCTTCTCTCTTCCTTAACCCAACGGGTATCTATGATGGCTTTTAAGACACAGAGGTTAACATGATGCGTGTATGCATGAGATGCATGAGATGCGTGCGATGTATGGAATATATAAGTCAGCCCATTATCATTTTAAAGTATCCAATCATACTATTGCGCGGTACAAACTTGTCCCAGTTGAAAAGGCCCAACAGGTTTACACTTTTACGATAACATGGCTAAACAACTTCAAATGATAAAAGGCCTAAACATAAAGTGGCCCATCGACATTTTATAAGCTTTTGGCCCAATTTCCATAAAGCACGGACTCGTCCCAGTTTAAATGGCCCAACAAGCCCAACCTCATGACAAAAAGTCCAACTGAATCCAAATGACGATGGTCCTAAATGCAAGCATAAAGGAATAGTTTCTATTGGTCCTACAACTACAGTTCATATGCGGGTTTATAGTAATAGACAAAGGCTCTCATCGACGAAGGATTGCCCACAACTAGGACTCCCTACTCAAGGGTTCGAGCGACCAAGTGAGCGCACCTTTTTTATACCCTAAGGTACGTGCCAACGAGTGATGATACGTTAATGACTGTGAAATGGATTTCTTATTGAAGATTCCAGAGGGAGGTTGGAGCGAACTCTCTTAAATACCCAAGCCTCTTAGGCTCTTATCGCCTTGGTGACAGGAATAAACAACAAGTCCTCCAAATTAGTCCATCACAGTAAGCTTCGCGTAAATGATTATCTAGGTGCATTCACAGCTTTTCCTTATAGAAAGGTAGTGAATGAAGGAAGACACCAAACCATTACCTAGCTATAATAGTGCCTTTGATTAAACCCCTTTTAACCCACGGTAGACACGATTAACTAAAGCACAAATCACAATCATTACAAGACATTATTTCAGGGCCGATTCTCTAATCCCCAGTGGAGTCGCCAGACTGTAGGACACAGAAATCGGTGACGCTGTTCTAGGCTCGCGGCCTAGTCGGGAGTACGGAGTAGCCCGCGGGGGACTAAACCAGAGAAATAAAATGGAGTCGCCACCCATTGTGAACTGGGAAAATGATTTAAGGCTGCACTCACCCCTCACAAAGGAAGACCTCAAACCATTAGGTTCGGAATAGTCCCTTACTTATGCCACTTGTAATGAACAGATTTGTGCAATAATCTAACCAAGTCTACGCAACATACGTTCCCAGAGTACCCTATGTTTAAGTTTACGTACATGAAAATAAAACCTATATCTAAGTTTGCATGCATAAAAGTAAGTCGTCATAACGACAAACACACAATCTCATGAACCTATTGAATTAACAAACGCGAAAATATAAATAAATAAATAACAATATAAACGTAAACATAGATTAAATTCCTAATGTGAAAGAAATAACAAATCATGCTTGGAAATAATCAACTAAATCATGCATAAAAGTAACAAACTATTTCTAATAAACAACAAATAAATATAAGATTAGATGACACAAAATATGTGCATTTCTCAAACGGTACGTGGCATTGTATCCCGAGTGTAGACCACACTACCGTCCATTCAGATTCAGCTACTGAATTTACGTTCGGGTTTCCATCTGATATACCGCAAGAGATAACACATATTTCATGCATCCCATGGCCATAGCATATATTAACCAACAATAATCATGCGAAGGAATATTAACAAATAACAGAAAATAAGCGGAGATAAATATAAAAGGGTGCCCTCAGGTCTAACCTCTTAAGTCGTCTCTTGGAAGTGCGTTACGCGGTTATCGGAATGGTTGATGCTCCGTAACTATTTCGATTTACTGGTTCGTTGTGTTCCTCCGTTGCCTCGCTGTTTTGGGGCTGCTGTTTGCTCTCTATTTTTAACGGTATTTAGGCTATGTTTCAGGGAAGAATTTTGGGTGATATGAGGTACAGTTTCAGTGCAGGTTTTGGGTGTTTTTAGGTAGTTTACTGGGCATGATTTTTGGTGGTTGCTGGGAAGTTTTCTGGGGCTGTTTTTGGTGGTTTGGAGTGCAGTTCAGGGGCTATTTTTCAGTGGTTTCAGAGGTAATTTCTGGTTGTGTTTTACGGTAATTGTAAGGGGTTTCAATCTTGGGGCTGTTTGTGTGTGAGGGTTGTTTGTGTAAGGCTGTGTGTGCGTGAGGCTGTGGTGAGTGGACTATGGGTGTAAGGCTGTGTCAGTTTATGTGGAGTGTGCCATGAATGTGCTGTGTGTGCGTGAGGCTGTGGTGAGTGGACTGTGGGTGTAAGGCTGTGTCAGTTTGTGTGGAATGTGGCGTGAATGTGCTGTGTTAGTTTGTGAGGAGTGTGTGAGTGAGTGAAGTGTCGTGCGTGAGTGAGGAAACTGTGTGTGGGTGTTTCTCGGTGGCTTCGTGAGTGGGTTCTTTGTGTTTTATTGGGAGAGAGAGATAAGTGAGTGGAGGATTTTAGAATTTTGGTTGTGGCCGAGAGAGAGACAAGTGAGTGGAGGGGAGTTTGTGCGTGAATGTGCTTCAGGGGTCTTAAGGTTGGGTTTATGCTTCATTTTATAGGCAAGGGTTGGGGTTGTCCTTATGCGAATAGGGAGGGAATATTGTGTAATTATGGGGGATAGTTAGTTTGTGTATCATAAGGAAATGATCTCTTCAAATTAGGAAGGTAATTTGATTTAATTTGATTTGATTTTATTTAGTTTACGAATGTGATTTAATTTAATTAGGAATGTGATTTATGAGATTTGATTTTATTTTGTTTAGGAATGTGATTTAATTTAATTAGGAAGGTGATTTATGAGATTTGATTTCAACATGTGTTTAATGTGTGGATTTGTTATTTTGGAAGGAGATGGGCATGTGGTTGGTCTTTTTGGGCGTGTGTTTGGGTTCTCTTGGTGGGCTTGGTGTGTGGCTTGGTGATGTGTGGGCTTGGTATGTGACTTGCGGGGGTTTTTGGGCCAAGGATAAGTTTTAAAACAGAGGCCTAACGAGCAAACCCGAAGCTAAGCAAACGAATTAAATCCAACAAGGTATCAATTTCTGACTTTTCCAACGTCCGTTTCCCGCGACTTCCACAACTTAAAGAGTGGTGCCTCCGTACGAGGCTCATCATCGGGACTTATATGCAAATATGCAGTGCCTACATGCATGTACTTACAATAGGAGACTGTTAATTTACACCTAGTTTGACTAGGAACATCATCTCTATATCTAGTATAACCCGATGCGGGTATACCTTTGTATTCAGGAACACTGGGTGTTTTGTATATAAAGATAATATTTTGATATGTACCGCATATGTTAATAATAGTCTTTATATTTTGAATATATATGAATCTCAAACATATAACATGACAAACAAAAGCTCAAACTTAGTAAATCACATGAGACGTATTTGTGGCTGTTGGTCTCTAAGACTCATCCAAGATCATATAAGCAATGAAAAATAAATTGAATACATTAAAGAAGTATGGCGGAATCATACTTACAATGAACGGATTATGAAAGTGTTGATAAAAAAAAATTTATCCTTGTAGAAGCCCTCCAAGATTTCGGCCAAGGTCCCAATTTGATGAAGATGAACAAGCTCTAAGCTTTGAGAGGATTCCAGGCTCTTAGATTGGTTTCCCTATCACCTTTGAATGATTTCTTGTGGGTGCTAGCCTTAGATGATTTGCAACAAATCTTCTTCTTCTTCCTCCTTGTTCACGACGATGGAAGAAAATGGGGAGAGAGTTTTGCTTCTCAAAACCGAGAGGGAGAGAGAAAATGTGAGTGAATGATTTTGATTTCAAAAAATCAAAAGAAAGATATGTTAGTGTTCCTAGAACATGCCAATGATCTAATAAGCAAGAAAATGTGTTCATAAATTAATTATAAGTTGCGGAATTACTTACATTGAATGGATTTGATCTTTTAAAATTTTGAATGAAGATCTCCAAGATCCTTCATTTGTTGATTCCAAGCTTTGAGTTGGTTTCCAAGATCCTTCCTTTGTTGATTCCAAGCTTTAAGTTGGTTGAATGAAGATCTCCAAGATCCAACCTTTGTGTTGATTCCAAGCTTTGAGTTGGTTTCCCTATCACCTTAGAAGACTTCTTGAAGTACTAGCTAGTTTGATTTTGCAACAAAATCAAAGTGAAGAGATGGAGGAAGCTCACACCAATGGAGGAGTTCTTAGGGTTTGTTTGTGAGTCAAGTGTTGTGTAATGAGAGAGAGAGATGCCTTTTGGTAAAACCAATTTACCCTTTTACTTAAACAAGGTGGTTGGGTAAATGGTTTCACCAAAACCATTCCAAGGTAGTTGGAAAGTTGGTGGCTTGGCATAAATGCAAACTACTCTCCCAACTACCATATGTGAAGTGGGCCCCACATTTGAATTCAAAATTCAAATGGATTCTACGAATGTTTTCCGCGTCTCGGATTCGTTTAATCCGATTAAACGAATTTCCGTCGCTAAATAATTAAATCTAATTTAATTAAATGACGATGCCTCGTAAATATATTACGAATGACATTTACGAATTAATTCTAAATTAATCTGTTCGCTCGTATTAAAGTCCAACTTTAATTTCGTAATGAAATCCAATTCATATTAATATATCTGATATATTAATTTTAGCCCATGCAAATAAATTAAATAGAAAAATCAAATTTAACTATTAAATTTATTTCACCGATTAATTCCAATTAATCGCGTTCTTTCTCTTCCGAACACATTTAATCCCAGATTAAATAAAGCCTCAATAATCCCAGATTAATTTTCTCTCTCTAAATTAATCCCAGATTAATTCTAGTTTAAGTCAACTGTCATCGGTGAATCTTTGGGAAGCGACCCAAGAGACCTCTGGATATGTTGGCAGTAAATCCGTTTATTGGACTATCCTCTTAAGTGCGTACCTCGTACCACGTGCTTAGGGATTTACAAGACATGGTTGGCTTCTAGCAAAGTACCGTGCCTACCCAATTCTCTAGAAATATTCTTACTGGAATATACAATCTATGTCAGGCGTAGTATACGTAGTATTACGTATGTTGATCCAGTATCGGATGTCACGTGCTAGACCTGGGGCTGGAATTATGTCTGCCCCGTACGAAGCACATGTCTAATGTCTGGTAACTAGTCTCTATAATCGGATGAACATGACCTAGTCATATCATCTTGATGACTGCAGTACTTAAGAGTACTAGTTCCGTATCCTACGTGACATCATCTCCACTATGACGAGAGTGATACTTCTGTCTTGACATCACACCCAATACACTACGATTCTCAATATACACAGCAGAGGCGTACACAGAACCGGTTAAAGACCTGGACGAACAAAACCAAAGCATAATGACTGTCACAAGTATTAGCGGTGCAAGTCTCAGGTTAAGACCAAATACACCTACCCTGATTTCGGACTTCCATAGACACATAGTCATACTACCAATGGAATTCTGAGGGGTCTATCCAGAGCGAAGCTGTTTTCCGCACCATCGGTAAAACATAACCTCCTATTACACTTGCATGAGTATCCAATACCCAAATATATGAGAACTATGCTATTGTGCCCTCACAACGCGCACAAGTGTAATACTAGTCTCTTACGCATTATCGATGTCCAATCTCGATAATACTCTGACTAGTGATATTTAATGATTAATCCTTCGAGGACTGATACTGTCTCATATCATCTCAATGCAGGAACTAATGATAAGGACCTCCTATCATTTATACATCTAGGTGATCTAATCACAAATGATAAGAGTGCAATCTCCTTGTCACATAGTTAATTTGTACAACAACACCATGAAGTGTACAAATAGTGACGCTATAGGTCATAATTGTCCAACAATCTCCCACTTGGCCTATAGCCAGTCACTCGAGTGTCATACACCCGAACTATATATGGTTCGCTCAAACTGCTGAGGAAAGGCTTTTGTCAGCGGATTTGCATGATTATCGTCTGATGCGATTTATTCGATCATCACATCGCCACGATGTATGATCCGAACAAATCAGATGAATAGTCAACGTATATATCTGGATCGTTGATGAGACCATTAATTCTTTAGCCTGTGCTGACGCCTAGCTCATCTGCTAACAGAACTATATCTAATCTAATTAGATTTATCATCGACCCAAATGGCTTATATTGCTACCTCACCCGCAGCAATAACCCATATTTGTTGTTTATTCGGTAACAGTATCTTACTTGGAAGATTTCCAGCTCACTATTATGTTATTCAAACTGTATAGTACCGTTGTTTTTTATCGGTTAGGAAACTTGCAGCAGTGATCCCAGTCACTTCAAGTTCTCATTCTCAATAGTTTAAGACATCATCCTTAGTTCTCTAAGATACTAACGGATGTTCTTAATATCAATCCAGCGACTATCACTTGGATTGACCTGTTTGTGACTCCATATGCTCAAAGCGTATGAGACACCAGGTTACGTACATTTTTCAATGTACGAGTTCTCAAAGAGTGTTAACAACTTTAAATCTATCCCAGTAGATCTTTATTCCTAGAATAAAGGTTGTTTCTCCCAAGAATTCTACAGAGAATTTTCATGAAAGCCAAGCTTTCACCGATTGTAATATGGGAATATCATTTCCAAGAAATGACATATCATCATTATTTAGGACATCATTGTCAGTGCGTTCCCACTAACCTCCTTATATACACAAGAATCGTTTCTCGTTTTGAATTAAATCATAAACCATTATGATTACATCAAAACAATAATTCCAATAACCTAATGTTTGCTTCAATCTAAACATGGATCGAATAACCTGCAAACTTGTTTGCTAGTTTTGGTATGACAAAATCGTCAGGATGTTGTAAACATCCTCCAAAATATTTCCTTTTCAGGAAAACAATTTTTTGTTCAGCTGCCATATATCATAAATTAAACATGCAGCATCAGCAAGCATTATCCAAAAGGATTTAACGTGGCAACAGGTAAAAGATTTTGTTGTAATCAACACAATGTTGATAACGATACCTTTCCGCTACAAGCCTAGCTTAGTACGTTGGTATGATGACATCCACGTATGTCTTCCTTGAAGACTTATATAGTACCAATAGGAACAATGCCTTGCGGTACAATAACTAGTCTCTAAACATAGTTGGTATACATGGAATCCATTTCGGACTTCATGGCACTTTGCCATAATGGGGAGTCAATACCTTGTATCACTCCCTCATATGTAGTTAGTTCGTCTTCCTCAATAAGATTGACATCTTTATGAGGTGAGATCAGAAACCCATACCTCCCAGGTTGTTTTTTGATTCTCTCCGACTAACGCGGTTCTTGTATATTCGAAGATTGTGGTACAATTTCATCTTTGATGAACTGTTTGTGTTCCATTAAAGAATCGGTGCCTGGAACAATATTACTATGATTTTTCATCGAGTTTTACTTTCCTCCCACTTACCACTGCATTTCAGTATTCCTCTTAGGAAAAACACATGGCGAGCAACAATTACATTGTTCTCATGTGAGATGTATAAGTACTATACTTTGGTTTCCCTAGGATAACCTACAATTTAGGCACTTATCCAATTTGGGGTTTGGTATCATCCAAACGTATGCCCAGCATTCCCAAATCATTAGGAATGAGAAACCCAATTTCTTTCCTGTTCATATCTAATATGAAATCTGTCAAACATATTTTCATGGAACCTTATTCAAAATAAATATTGCAATGTTAAATGCTTATCTTTTGAAGGAAAATGGTACCTCATAGCGACTCATGATTAACCTTATCATGTCTAACAAAATTCGATTTCTCCGTTTGGACACACCATCGAAATGACATGTTCCAGGAGGAGTCCTCATTGAAAGAATACTATACTTTTCAAGTATTTGAGAAACTTACTGCTTAAGTATTTTCATCATGGTCAAACCATGATGGTTTTAATACTTTAGCCGATATGTTTGTCTATTTCGTTTCGAAACTCTAAAAGTTTTCGATTTGTGTTTCATAAGAGACACATAACCATAACGCGGTGCCACATCCGTAAAGGTCACGAAATACTCATATCCACCTCTAGCCTAGCTAGATATGGGCCCACTTATGTCACTATGAACGAGGGCTAACAGATCGATGGCACTTACACTTTTACCAAGTAAAAGGTATTTTAGGTACTTTACCTAATAAACTAGATTCGTAGACATCATTTGAATGGAATCAAATCCGTCCTAGTATCCACTCTTCAAAAGTGTGGATATACGAGTCTTGTTTAATGTGTCCCAGAAAACACTACCACAAATAAGTCTTATCTGATCAAATCAGTTTGAGCTATTTGTTCGTCATATTATATGTTTGAGATTTATTTATATTCAAAATATAAATACTGTTATTCACATCTAATGTGTTTATCTCAATATCATTTTTATAAAATAAAACACTTTAGTGTTCTAGAATATAAAGGTATACTCGCAACGAGTTATACTCGATATAGAGACAATGTTTCTAGTCAAACTAGTTACATTATAACAATTTCCTAATTTAAGTACACACCAAAAGGGTAGTTCCTAAACTTAGGTATCTACGGTAAAACAGCGACTTCCGTCCCATTTCTGATTCGTAGATTAATCTCAATTGAAGTCAGTATCTTGCTCATAGCAGATTCTGCACATCAATGCATATTTATGTATCACACTTAGTATTTAAAATCCAATTTTAATACTAGTAGTGAACATATTTATGACAAACATATTTGAAGTCAGAGCCTTGCTCGTCTTCAATTCCTTCATGTCTGCTTTGTCCATCCGGCAGTCACGCTTCAGTGATCCCATTTTCCATAGTTTAAGCAAACATCTTGGGATATGTCCTTTGTCTTCCTGGAAGACATTAATGATTTTGCCTTTGCCCTTTTCTATATCCCAGAAGCCTTTGGCCAAGCCTTGGGTTTCTAGAATATCGAAGTAAGGTGCGCCTTGCGCTACTTGCCTTATTGCAAACTTTGGCTTTATCTCCTTGAGAATAGCCATTAACTCTCCAAGACTTATTAATTGCAATTTAATACTTCTAAGATCTAAGAATAGATCTATGAAGATCCTTCAATTTCTTCATCATAATTTAAGGATCTAATCCTTAGTTCTGATTAGGATATTAAGGAGTCCTTTTGACAAGTATAATGGATTAAGAACTAAAGTTATCATCATATGAATCTTCCAAAGATCATGCTCTACTAATTGCTTAACTCTGGGCTTAGGCCTAATATGTTATTTTATCAAATAAAGTAACTTATTAGTTTCCAGGACCATCCTGAAATTTTATTCCCAATTTGAAAATTAAAGTCGTTTAAACACATTTTCACCCAGGATTATGTTTTAAACACTAATCTTTCAGTTATCATGATTCCAATAGTCTAACTATCCAATCAACGATTTCGGGTACAATCTAATGTAATTATTACTATAGTCTAACTATATAACTAATTACAATTTTATTGGTTAAAATCAAATATATATTGATTACTATAATCCAATTATATAATCAACTATAAATGATCGGTAAAATTCAAATATATTGATTACTATAATCCAATTATATAATCAACTATAAATTAAGGGTAAAATTCAAATATATTGATTACTATAATCTAATAATATAATCAACTATAAATGAAGTAGTTTGAATACAGTCCAACTATTTAATTAAAACAACAATTAAATATTAGTCCAACTAATATATTAATTTATTGATGAAATATTGAAATGTGCGCGTATGACAAGTATCTAAAAGAAATTGCAAATATAATATTTGCCTCCCACTATTTTTCGGCGAGCCTCTAACCCTCTGTTGAGTACTCGGGAAACCTTGTTCCCTAGTGGGCTAGGATCTCGTTAAATAACACACAATCTTGACTCTGGCCAACAAATTGTGTGATACTTAACTAGGTAGATCTCTAAGATCAATTGGATCTTATCCAATTCCTAGATCCAGTAGGTGGACATCCAAGTCCGAAACATATATACAATATATATGCCAATATATCCAATATATTTTCCTAACCTTTTTCCTCTGAATCAACTAAGCCTTGGCTTTGGCACAACAAGCTTAATGATTCCAGTTAAGCGGGACCCATTGACATGGAAAGCTTCGTAATCAATGTCGATGGACAAGAAGTGATCTTGACTTTGGCCAACAAATAAAGAGTTGGACAAGACACCGATATGGAACAAAACTCTCATGATTCAAACACATCCGCAATTGACAAAGGTCTTGACTTTGGCCAACAAACCAATGCCAACTTTGGATCTTGAGTAAGAATCACTCAACGGAAGGAAAAACGCTTAATATGTTTTGAGGGTTTTTCGCGTAAATTGGCAACCAATTTATTATCTTTGATTAGGTCTCATCATACACCCTTAAGCATGCATTCTAAAAGCATAATAAGGCACGATAAATAAATTAATTATGATATGCGGATGGATATGTCACAAAATTGTTCCTAGAACAAATCACTCTTTTTCCTCTCCCCGGCTAGAACTATTCTAACTTCTACCCAATTAAAAAATACAATAAAGAAACCTCATTTACATTGAGGGGAACTGGTGAGAACAGAAATACAAAGAATAGGGAGATAAAAGGCTGGACACGCAGGTCCAATTTAATAAATTCTAAATTTATTATAATTTCCAAAATTGCCCTCGCCCTTCTAATATCCATTCGATATACATTATTCATACAACACATTCATGTATTCATACAAAGCATGTTATTCAATCAATCAAATCAAATCCAATTAATTAATCTTTGATTAATTACCATCCAATGTTCAAACAACGATTTGATTTGCGCGAGTCCAACTCGTTTAAGAATAAATACTCAAAGTAAGTATTCTTGAATTATATTGAACTACAACTTTAAATCCAATTTATTTGTATTCAATACTAATTCCAATTTAATTCCAAATTAAATATTTACACTTATTTATTTCTCTTAAAGACTTGGATTCCAAATCCAATCTTAATGGGTCTCAAAGGCCCAATAACATCCAATGTCATTTTAATTAAAGTCCAATGGGCTTTTAATTAATCTTAAGGCATGGGCTTTAGCCATAATGGGTCAAACCCAAAATGCCAAGGCCCAATAGGAATCACCATATTGCCTACAAATTAATTTAGGCCCATTAGGCCCAATGATGTATTTGGATTTTATGGAATTGATTTTGGGCCCAATTGGATCCAATCCAAAATTCCAAAATCGAACTTGGTCAAACCAAGCCCATTAAGCCCAAATACACACTTTTAGCCCAATTAATAATTTAAAGGCTTATTAACATAATTATAATATTCCAAATATCACAATTATTTATTTAAAGTGTATTAGCCATGATTAATTAATTAAACTCAATATTTCCAAAATACCAATTAACTTAATTAATCATGCTTAATCCATCAATTTATGCTCAACACAAATTGAAGCCAAAACACATCATTTCATGCTCAATATGCTCTTGAATTTAACATAAACATTATTGACTTTGATTCTAATCTAATCAAACCAACAATCAACATTTAATCATGCATTTAAACACATCCAATGGTGTAAAATTCAAAAATTCCAAGTGCAGTCCACTGCAGTGACATTCGGCCATGCTAAAGGGGATTTAAAATTTTGATCCAATCAATATTTCTCAAATCTAATCATGCACAACTCTGAGTTAGCATAATCTAATCATGCTCAAATAATCAATTTGAAGAAATCATGTTCAAAACACAAAAGCCCGAAATTTTAGTCTCATGAACCCTAAAATTTTCATGCTTAAAATTGGCTATAATACCATTGTTAGTGTTCCTAGAACATGCCAAGGATCTAATAAGCAAGAAAATGTGTTCATAAATTCATTATAAGTTTCGGAAATACTTACATTGAATGGATTTGAGCTCTTAAAATTTTGAATGAAGATCTCCAAGATCCTTCATTTGTTGATTCCAAGCTTTGAATTGCTTTCCAAGATCCTTCCTTTGTTGATTCCAAGCTTTGAGTTGGTTGAATGAAGATCTCCAAGATCCAACCTTTGTGTTGATTCCAAGCTTTGAGTTGGTTTCCCTATCACCTTAGAAAACTTCTTGAAGTGCTAGCTAGTTTGATTTTGCAACAAAATAAAAGTGAAGAGATGGAGGAAGCTCACGCCCATGGAGGAGTTCTTAGGGTTTGTTTGTGAGTCAAGTGTTGTGTAATGAGAGAGAGAGAGATGCCTTTTGGTAAAACCAATTTACCCTTTTACCTAAACAAGGTGGTTGGGTAAAAGGTTTCACCAAAACCATTCCAAGGTAGTTGGAAAGTTGGTGGCTTGGCATAAATGCCAACTACCCTCCCAACTACCACATGTGAAGTGGGCCCCACATTTGAATTCAAAATTCAAATGGATTCTACGAATGTTTACCGCGGCTCGGATTCGTTTAATCCGATTAAACGAATTTCTGTCGCTAAATAATTAAATCTAATTTAATTAAATGACGATGCCTCGTAAATATATTACGAATGTCGTTTACGAATTAATTCTAAATTAATCTGTTCGCTCGTATTAAAGTCCAACTTTAATTTCGTAATGAAATCCAATTCATATTAATATATCTGATATATTAATTTTAGCCCATGCAAATAAATTAAATAGAAAAATAAAATTTAACTATTAAATTTATTTCACCGATTAATTCCAAATTAATCGCGTTCTCTCTCTTCCGAACACATTTAATCCCATATTAAATAAAGCCTCAATTAATCCCAGATTAATTTTCTCTCTCTAAATTAATCCCAGATTAATTCTAGTTTAAGTCAACTGTCATCGGTGAATCTTTGGGAAGCGACCCAAGAGACCTCTGGATATATTGGCAGTAAATTCGGTTATCGGACTATCCGATTAAGAGCGTAGCTCATACCACGTGCTTACGGATTTACAAGACATGGTTGGCTTCTAGCAAAGCACCGTGCCTACCCAATTCTCCAGAAATATTCTTACTGGAATATACAATCTATGTCAGGTGTAGTATACGTAGTATTGCGTATGTCGTTCCAGTATCGGATGTCACGTGCTGGGCCTGGGGCTGGAATTATGTATGCCCCGTACGAAGCACATGTCAGATGTTTGGTAACTAGTCTCTATAATAGGATGAATATGACCTGGTCATATCATCCCGATGACTGCAGTACTTAAGAGTACTAGTTCCATTTCCTACGTGACATCATCTCCACTATGACTGGAGTGATACTTCCGTCTTGACATCAAACCCAATACACTACGATTCTCAATATACCCAGCAGAGGTGTACACAGAACCGGTTAAAGCCCTGGATGACCAAAACCAAAACATATTGATTGTCGCAAGTATTAGCTGTGCAAGTTGATGAGCGGAAAATATATCAATATTTACCGCCCCTTTTACTGAATATTTTGTTTAGTTTCTCGGGTTTGATGAACGTTTTGATATGTTTTAGTTTATTTTGCAGATAAAATAATATTGGGACTTAATGAAATCATTTAGGACGAAATATGGGTCAAATAAGGGCAAAAATTGGACTTGACATATTAATTTTTGAGATTGGAAACTTGAAAGGGCGTTTTAACGAAGTGCAGTTTTGGAAATTCCAATTTTGTGTATCTATCGTAATTTGGGCATAACGTTTTACTCCGATATCGGATTGAGCTGATTCAAGTTCTAGATTAAAGAAGACTCAAATATCTACAGCTTTGGAAGACAAAATAATTTCGAATTCTGAAGATTTCATGCCTGAAATTGATAAACCATCCAGAAGTGTGTTGTGTGTAATTATTAAAGTCACTTTCAATCATTTTCAAAGCAAAAAAATAAATTAATAAATAAATTATAAAAATTATAAAATCATCACCAAACATGATAAGAGATTAGTGGAGCAATTAATAATGGATTTGGTGGAGCAATTAGTGGAGAAATTAATAATTGATTTGGTGGATGATTTGATGGAGGCAAAATTTTTCCTATAAATACGAAGCCATTTCATTTGTAAAATTCATACTTTCTTCTAAGGAATTCCTTAAGAATACTAAGAAGATTGTATCTTGTTTGTTTATTTACAGCTTTTAGAAATTAATTTCCACTTTCGCACTTTCTTTTCTTTACTTTTCAGTTTTTACTTTCTGCAATTTACTTTTACGCACAGTACTTTTCTTTCTTTAATTTTCATTTTTTACTTTTCAGTAATGAGGAGGTAACTCCCCTTTGCTGGGGTAAAAGGTAAAACTTTTATTACTAATATTTAGATTAATCTCCCTTAATTATAATATATAAACTAGTTAAAACCTGACTTAACGAGGATACCGCCATATTGGTCGGTTAGTAATTATTTAAATTGGTTTTAACCTGACTAAACTGGATACCGCCTGATTGGTCGGTAAGTAATTAATTATTAATTTGACTTAATCTGGATACCGCCTATATGGCTGGTTGGGAATTATCATGCAAAGTTAATATATTATATTAAGGGAGATATCTAAAATAGAAGTAATAAAAGTGGATCTTTTTACCTCAGCATTTTCTTTTATTGTACTTTTACTTTATTTACTTTTCAGCAATTTACTTTCAGCATTTACTTTTCAGCAATTTACTTTTCAGCAATTTACTTTCAGCATTTACTTTTCAGTAATTTACTTTCAGCATTTACTTTCAGCATTTAATTTTCAGTATTTAATTTCAGCATTACTTTCCATCATTTACTTTTCAGCAATTTACTTTTCGGCAATTTACTTTATGTCTTTTATTTTATTTAAGTTTTTACTAGCCCTAGTTATGTGTTAGTTATCTGAGGTTGTGATGAATTCTAATATCACCGGTTTATAAGGGGTTATTTTATAGTTTGGGTAATTTAAAGGTTTACTTATTAAGTCTTAAGCTTAATGCTTCTTGTTGTCTGATCACCAATAAGATTGATGTGATAAATCTAAAATGAACTAGACATAGGGAATTTAGGTTTCAGCCTTAGACTTAATAGCCCACGATCTTCCTTGAGGATAGATAACCCTTTAATAGATTTCCTTACAGGATAGACATATACCTGTCGGGCGGGGGTAGCCATAATTGGAACTTAAACTTAATGAATCCAGATAATTTGGTTGACATAGACATATGGTTCAATTGGGTTAAACTGGGTATTTGCGTCTGACCATCGACAGATGATTTTCCATAATTTCATGTTCCAGGTTAGTAAACTGATTTATTACACAAACATAAAATAATCACTTCATCTTTTAATAGATTCAATAATTATTTTCTTTTGTCTTTTTATTTATTTATTTATTTATTTTGCAAAACTACAATCAACCAAATCAATCAACCAATCATTCTCTTCACCCTCAATTAGATATTTGTAAATAAATAGATTCAATAATTAATAACAACAGTGGGAATTAAGTCCTCGTGGGATCGATAATTTTATACTACTTGAACGATACGTGCGCTTGCGTTATACGTGTGTGTTTACGCCGGTCAAGTTTTTGATCGGATAATCATGACCTTGACATAGTCATACTACCAATGGGATTTCGTGGGGTCTATCAAGAACGAAGCTGTTTCCGTACCATCGGTAAACACAACCTCTTTTCATACTTGCATAAGAATCCAATACTTAAATATATGAGAACTATGTTGTTACTCTTCCATAACACGCACAAGTGCGATACTAGTCTATTCCGCATTATTGATGTCCAGTCTCGATAATACTACGACTAGGGATATTTAATGATTAAACCTTTATGGATTGATATTGTCTCATATCTTATAATCTGGAACTAATCATAGGGACTTATATCATTTATATATTCAAGTAATCAAATTACAAAATGATAAAATGCAATTTCCATTGGTACATAATTAATTTGTACAAAAACCACAATGTCTTTTACAAATAGTGACGCTATGGGTCATAATTGTCTAACAATCTCCCACTTGGCCTATAGCCTGTCACTCAAGCATCTAATACCTAAACTATGTACATGTCGCTCAAACTTTTGCTGAGGAATAGCTTTCGTCAGCGGATCTGCAATGTTGTCCTCTGATGCGACCTTCTCGATCTTCACATCGCCATGATCTATGATCTCACAAATCAGATGGAAATTTCGAAGAACATGTTTGGATCGTTGATGAGATCGCGGTTCCTTAGCATGTGCTATAGCCCCGTTATTGTCACAATAAAATGGAACAGGCTTAGCTGCTAACAGAACTACTCCTAATCCAATTAGGAATTTACGGATCCAAACTGCCTCTGTTGCTGCTTCAGCTATAGCAATATACTCTGCTTCTGTTTTTGAATCGGCAACAGTCTCTTGCTTGGAAGATTTCCAGCTTACTGCTTCGTTATTCAAACAAAATATGTACCCGGATTACGACTTGCAGTCGTCTTTATCGATTTGGAAATTTACAACGGTAAAACCCAGTTACCTCAAGTTCTCCATCTCCATAGATTAAGAAAGCATCTGTAGTTCATCTAAGATACTTAAGGATATTCTTAACCTCCATCCAGTGACTATCACCTGGATCGGCCTGATAGCGACTACACATGCTCAAAGCATACGAGACATCATGTCGCGTACATATCATGGCATACATGATCGATCCGAATGTCGAGGCGAATGGTATCCGACTCATGTTTTCTCTCTCATCTTGAGTTTTAGGACATATGTCCTTAGATAGAGTGACGCCATGTGACACTGGAAACAGTCCTCTCTTGGACTGATCCATGTTGAATCTCTGCAACATTTTGTCAATGTACGTGCTCTGGGAGAGTCTAAGCAGCTTTCTAGATCTATCCTGGTAGATCCTTATTCCTAGAATAAAGGCTGCTTCTCCCAGATCCTTCATGGAGAATTTAAATGAAAGCCAAGCTTTCACCGATGTTAACATGGGAATGTCATTGCCAATAAGCAATACATCGTCAATGTAAAGGACAATGAATGTCAGTGCGCTCCCACTGACCTTCTTATATACACAAGGATCTTCCTCGTTTTGAAGGAAATCATATTCTTTTATGATCTCATCAAAATGTTGGTTCCAAGAACGCAATGCTTGCTTCAATCCATAAATGAATTGATTTAACTTACAAACCTTGTTTGCAAGTATTTGTACGACAAAACCATCAGGCTGTTGCATATAAACATCCTCCAAAAGGTTTACGTTAAGTAAAGCGGTTTTGACGTCCATCTGTCATATCTTGTAATCGAAATATGCAGCAATAGCAAGCATTATCCTAATGGATTTAATCATGGCAACGGGTGAAAAAGTTTCATCATAATCGACACCATGTCGTTGACGATACCCTTTCGCTACAAGTCTAGCTTTGTACGTTTGTATGTTGCCATCCATGTCGGTCTTCTTCTTGAAGACCTATTTGCATCCAATAGGCTTTACGCCTTCTGGTGCATCAACCAGTGTCCAAACTTGGTTGGTATAAATGGAATCCATTTCGGAATTAATGGCATCTTGACATAAACTGGAGTCGATACCTTGTATCACTTCCTCATACGTAGTCGGTTCATCTTCCTCAATAAGATTAATATCCACATGAGGTGAGATCAGAAACCCATACCTCTCAGGTTGTTTTCTGACTCTCTCCAACCTACGCGGTCCTTGTGTATTCGAAGATTATGGTACAGTCTCATCCCTGATGGACTGTTCATGTTCCGTTAAGGATTCTGTGCCAGGAACAGTATCACTCCGATTTTCATCGAGTTCTACTTTCTTCCCACTTATCACTGCATTTAGGAATTCCTTCTCAAGGAAAACCGCATGTAGAGCAACAAATATTTTGTTCTCTAGTGGGTGATAGAAGTAATATCATTTGGTTTCCCTAGGATATCCTATAAATAGGCATTTATCCGATTTGGGTTCAAGTTTGGTACCTTCCAAACGTTTGACGTATGCCCAACATCCCCAAATCTTCAGGAATGAGAACCCTGGTTTCTTTCTTGTCCATATTTCATACGGAGTCTGTTGAACAGACTTTGATGGAACCTTATTCAAAATAAGTATTGCATTGTTCAATGCATATCCCTAGAAGGAAATAGGTAGCTCTGTGCGACTCATCGTAGACCTTACCATGTCCAACAAAGTTCGGTTTCTCCATTCGGACACACCGTTTGCGGTGTTCCAGGAGGAGTCCACTGTGAAAGAATATCATATTCTTTCAAGTAATCAAGAAACTTATTGCTTAAGTATTCGCCACCACCGACCGTAATGTCTTAATACTTTTGCCGGTCTGTTTTTCTACTTCGTTTCGAAACTCTTTGAATTTCTCAAAAGTTTCCGACTTGTGTCTCATAAGATACACATAACCATAACGCGATGCATCATCTGTAAAGGTTATGAAGTATTCATATCCACCTCTAGCCTGGCTAGACATGGGCCCACATACGTCACTATGAACAAGGGCTAACAGTTCGGTGGCACGTGCACCTTTACCGTTAAAAGGTGATTTAGGCATCTTTCCTAATAAACAAGATTCGTAGACGTCATATGAATTTGGATCAAATTCATCCAAGTACCCACTCTTCGAAAGTGTGGATATGCGAGTCTTATTAATTTGTCCCAGATGACAATGCCACATATAAGTTTCATCTTTGTCACTTACTTTAAGCCTTTTGTTTGTTACAGAATATGTTTGAGATTGATTTATATTCAAAATATAAAGACCATTATTTGCATCAGCTGTGCAAATTTCTATATCATTTTTATACATAAAACACCCAGTGTTTCTAAATACAAAAGTATACCCGCATTGGGTTAACATAGATACAGAAATAATATTCCTAGTTAAACTAGGTACAAAATAACAGTTTATAAGTTCAAGTACATGCCCCGAGGGCAGTTCCAAAACAAAAGTGTGTTGGTTTCTAAAGTTATCCCAAGATCATTCAAGCATAGAAAAACATGTGAATACATTAAAGAAGTATGGTGGAATCATACTTACAATGAGCGGTTTATGGATGCGTCAAGTTCAAAAAAATTTCCTCATTGTCCTTGAAGGTCACGGCCAAACACCAATTTTTGTTGAAGAAGATGAACAAGCTCCAAGCTTTGAGAGGATTCCAAGCTCTTGAGATGGTTTCCTTATCACCTTGTTTGATTCTTGTGAGTGCTAGCTCTTGGTAAATTTTGCAAAAAAATTCACCTTTTCCTCCTTGTGTATTCGGCAAAGAGAAGAAATTGGGAGAGTTCAATTTTTTTTGAGTTTTGCGTGAATGAGAGAGAGAGAATATGTGTGTTGACTTATCAATTTTGATTTCAAAAATCAAATAAATGATTTACCAAAGTTTTGGTAAAAGTCTTACAAAAGCCATCAAGTATACAAAGTGTGTAAGGCAAGTCATCATCATTGTCACAAAAACCCATCACTCAAAGTGACAAGTCATGTGACTAGTGATGTGATTTATGGGCCCCACTTGATTCGAAATCCGAGTGAGCCTGCAAACACTCCCGGGCTCAGGTTCGCTAATTTCGAATTAACGAAATTTCCGTTGCGACGTAATTAAATCAAATTTAATTAAATAATAATGCCAAGCAAAATTACTATTCACGCCGCTAGTGAATTAATTCTAAATTAATCCCTTTGCCCGAATTAAAATCTAATTTTAATTCTGCGTCGAAATCTAATTTCGTTTAATATATCGAATATATTATTTTATCGATTAATTCCAAATTAATCGTTCTCTCTTTTCAAATAGTATTTTATCCTAGATAAAATCTCTCCGTAATTAATCTCAGATTAATTATGCTCGAATCATACGTCATCAGTGAATCTTTGGGAAGCGACCCAAGAGATCCCTGGATATGTTGGCAGAAAATCCGATCGTTGGACTATCCGAACACGTACGTACCCCGTACTACATTTTTACCGATTTACGAGACATGATTGGCTTCTAGCAAAGCATAGTGCCTACCCAATTCTCCAGAAATATTCTTAATGGAATATATAATCTATATCAGGCGTAGTATACGTTGTATTGCGTATAGAGATCCAGTATCAGATGTCACATGCAAGGCCTGAGGCTGGAATAGTGTATGCCCCGTACGAAGCATATATCAGATTACAAGCAACTAGTCTCTTTAAATCGGATAATCATGACCTTGTCATATTATCCCGATGGTTGCAACAATTTAGAGTACCAGTTCTGTATCCCTGCGTGATCATCATCTCCATATGACTGAAGTGATATTTCCTTCTTGACATCACACCCAATACACTACGATTCTCAATAAACCCAGAAGAGGCGTACACAAAACCTGTTAAAGTCCTGGACGACCAAAACCAAAGCGTATTGATTATCGCAAGTACTAGCGATGCAAGTCTCAGGTTAAGACCAAATACACCTACCCTGATGCGGATTCCCATAGACACATAGTCATACTACCAATGGGATTCCGCGGGGTCTATCTAGAGCGAAGCTATTTCTGTACCATCGGTAAACACAACCTCCTATCACACTTGCATAAGTATACAATACTTAAATATATGAGAACTATGTTGTTACGCTTCCATAACACACACAAGTGTAATACTAGTCTATTCCGCATTATCGATGTCCAGTCTCGATAATACTACGACTAGGGATATTTAATGATTAAACCTTTATGGATTGATACTGTCTCATATCTTATAATCCGGAACTAATCATAGGGAATTTTATCATTTATATATTTAAGTAATCAAATTACAAAATGATAAAATGCAATTTCCATTGCTACATGACTAATTTGTAAAAAACCCCAATGTCTTTTACAAATAGTGACGATATGGGTCATAATTGTCTAACAAAGTGCCCACAGCCAAAACGGCAACTCGAATCCCATTTCCAACGCGGAGGTCAATCTATCATGAGGCCAGTCTCCTACTAATCCGCAGATCCTGCACATCAGTACATATGTGAGTACCACAACCAGAATCAAAAATCCAATTTTTAAAACTAGAAGTAGACATGTTTATTTCTATAACAAACATACATGAAGCCGGTGCCTTGCCCGCTTTAATCTCATTTATGTGTGCCTTGTACTCGTGGCAGTCACGCGTCCAGTGACCCCGCTTCCCGCACTGCAAGCATACATCTTGGGATTTGTCCTTGGGTTTCCCATAACCCTTTGACGATTTGGCCTTGCCCTTCTTCTTATGCTTCTTCTTTTTAACACCTCCAGTCGCCTTGGCCAAGCCCTTGGAGTCTGAGATGTTGAAGCATAGTGCGCCTCGCGCTTCTTGCCCTTAAGGAGCTCCTTTTCTGCCTCACGCAGAGTGGACATCAACTCTCCAAGAGTTTGGTCTTGGTTCAACATCATGGAGTTCATTATAAACCCACTCCAAGTGTCGGGAGAGACTGTAGGATCAAATCCACTGAAGTCTCAGCCTCGAAGACTATGCCCATCTGTCCGAGCTGCTCAATGTCAGCAATCATCTATGAGACTTGGTGCTCAACAGACATACCCTCTGACATACGAGCGCGGAAGAGCTTCTTCTGCAACTCGTATCTTTGCGATCTAAGATTAGATCGGTGAAGATCGTGTAACTTCGCCATCATCACATAGGGATCCAACCCCTTGTTTTGATGACAGAATTGCAGAGTCATAGCGGCAAGCATTACCGATTGAACAGTCGCATTATCATCACTATGAGTCTTCCAAAGCTCTAACTCAAGCAACTGATCAGATCGGGGCTTAGGCCCAACAGGTCGCTCTATAGTGTAGAGTAACTTCTTGGATCCCAGAACAATTCTGAGATTCATATCCCAGTCCTGAAATTTTGTGCCATTAAAGACGTTGTCGCCCATGACAATATCCCTAATGCTTAACTTTCCTGTTATCTTAACCGCAATAGTCCAACTGTTCGATTAACGATGTATGGGTTCAGTCTAACTGTTACAAGAAAAATAATAACATATTAGTCCAACTAATAAAATAATTGATGAAATAATTTGAAAGCGCGTAAAGCTAAGTATTCGAACGAAATTGCAAATTCAATACTAGCCTCCCACTATTTTTCGGCGAGCCTCTAACCCTCTGTTGAGTACTCGGGAAATCTAGTTTCCTAGTGGGCTAGGATCCCGTTAAATAACACAACCTTGACTTTGGCCAACAAGCTGTAGGATATTTAACTAGAAGATCTCTAAGATCAATTGGATCTCATCCAATTCCTATATCCAGTAGCTGGACCTCCAAGTCCGAAACATATATACAATATATATGCCAATATATCCAATATATTTTCCTAACCTTTTTCCTCTGAATCAACTAAGCCTTGGCTTTGGCACAACAAGCTTAATGATTTCAGTTAAGCGGAACCCATTGACTTTGGAAAGCTTCGTAATCGATGTCGATGGACAATAAGTGATCTTGACTTTGGCCAACAAATCACAACTTGGACAAGACACACAATATGCAACAAATCCTTCATGATTCAAACACATCCGCGATGGACAAAGGTCTTTACTTTGGCCAACAAACCAGTGCCAATCTTGGATCTTGAGTAAGAATCACTCAATGGAAGGAAAAACGCTTAATATTTGTTGAGGGTTTTCACGTAAATTGGCAACCAATTTATTATCTTTGTTAGGTCTCATCATACACCCTTAATCATGCATTCTAAAAGTATAATAAGGCGCGAAAATAAATTAATAACGATATGCGGATTGATATCTCACAGATTTTTCCTAGAATAAATCACTATATTTCCTCTCCCCGGCTAGCACTATTCTTACTTCTACCCAATTACATAATACAATTAAAGAAACCTCATTAACATTGAGGGGAATTAGGTGAGAAGGGAAATACAAAGAATCAAGAGAGATAAGGCTGGACACGCAGGTCCAATTTAATAAATTCTAAATTTACAACAATTTCCAAAATTGCCATTTCCCTTCTAATAACCATCTGATATACATTATTCATTCAACACATCCATGTATTCACACAAAGCATGTTATTCAATCAATCTAATCCAATTAATTAATCTTGAATAAAGTGATCATCCAATGTTCAAACAACAATTTGATTTTGCGTGAGTCCAACTCGTTTGAGAATAAGTACTCAAAGTACGAATTCTTGACTTATATCGAACTACAATTTAAATCTAATTTAATTCATATTCAATACTAATTCCATATTTAATTCCAAATTAAATAACTACACTTTTTAATGTGCCTTTAAGATTTAGATTCCAAATCTAATCTAAATGGGTCTCAAAGCCCAATTAACATCCAATGTTGTTTAATTAAAGTCCAATGAGCTTTCAATTAATTTCTTAAGGCATGGACTTTGGTCAATATGGGTCAAACCCAAATACCAAAGCCCAATTAAGGAATCACCCTTATTTGCCAAGAAACCAATTTAGGGCCATTAGGCCCAATTAAACATTAAAAGGTCCATTAGTTATATTTGGACTTAATGGAGTGGTTTAGGCCCAATTTGAATCCAATCTAATTGACCCTAACCTTCTTGGCCCAACCAAGTCCATAAGGCCCAAATACAACATATAAAGCCCAATTAATTAAATTCTAATTTTCCAAATTTCAAAATTCAATTAATTAAAGTGTATTACATCAATTAATTATCTAAATTAATATTTCCAAAAAACTAATTTAATCAATTAATCATGTATTAATTTGTTCAACTCATGTCCAATATTTTGAAACAAAAAATCATCTCATTTCATGCTCCATAGCTCACGGCATTCTTAGGGTTTTTTTTGTCCGATTGTGATTTCAATCCAATTGAGTCTCAAATCAAAATTTCCCATGTCTTCAAACTCATCCAATGATCAAAAGAACAAAAAATTTCCATGACTATTTAGGGCTACTAGCATTCGGCCAAGCCAACATTTTGGGCAAAAATTGATCCAATTAATTTTTCAAGAAATTGATCATACATAACTCCAAGTCATTAACATACAAGCATACTTAAACAAACAATTTGATTAAATCATGCTCAAATTAAATTTACCCAAATTTTACCCTAAATTCAATTTCATGCTCATCAAGGCTCTGATACCATTGTTGGTCTCTAAGACTCATCCAAGATCATATAAGCAATGAAAAATAAAGTGAATACATTAAAGAAGTATGGCGGAATCATACTTACAATGAACGGATTATGGAAGTGTTGATAACAAAAATTTTCTCCTTGTAGAAGCCCTCCAAGATTTCGGCCAAGGTCCCAATTTGATGAAGATGAACAAGCTCCAAGCTTTGAGAGGATTTCAAGCTCTTAGATTGGTTTCCCTATCACCTTTGAATGATTCCTTGTTGGTGCTAGCCTTAGATGATTTATAACAAATCTTCTTCTTCTTCCTCCTTGTTCACGGTAATGGAAGAAAATGGGGAGAGAGTTTTGCTTCTCAAAACCGAGAGGGAGAGAGAAAATGTGAGTTAATGATTTTGATTTCAAAAAATCAAAAGAAAGATATACCAAATGTTTGGTATTAGTCTTTCAATCATTACACAAAAAATGTGTAATACAAGTCACCTTATATCTTTCACCAAAACCCATCACCAAAAAGCAACTTAAGGTGACAAGTGATGTGACAAGTGGGCCCCACTTGATTCAAAATCCGAGTGGGCCCGCGACACATCCCGGGCTCGGGTTCGCTAATTCCGAATTAACGAATTTTCTGTTGCGACGTAATTAAATCAAATTTAATTAAATAATTATGCCAAGTAAAATCACTATTCACGTCGCTAGTGAATTAATTCTAAATTAACTCGTTTGCCCGAATTAAAATCTAATTTTAATTCTGCGTCGAAATCTAATTTCGTTTAATATATCGAATTTATTATTTTATCGATTAATTCCAAATTAATCGTTCTCTCTCTTCAAATAGTATTTTATCCTAGATAAAATCTCTCTGTAATTAATCCCAGATTAATTATGCTCAATTCATACGTCATCGGTGAATCTTCGGGAAGCGACCCAAGAGATCCCTGGATATGTTGGCAGTAAATCCGGTCGTCGGACTATCCGAACACGTACGTATCTCGTACTACGTTTTTACCGATTTACGAGACATGATTGGCTTCTAGCAAAACACCGTGCCTACCCAATTCTCCAGAAATATTCTTAATGTAATATATAATCTATATCAGGCGTAGTATATGTAGTATTGCGTATTGTGATCCAGTATCGTATGTCACATGCAAGGCCTGGGGCTGAATAGTGTCTGCCCCGTACGAAGCATATATCAAATTACAAGCAACTAGTCTCTTTAATCGGATAATCATGACCTTGTCATATTATCCCGATGGTTGCAACCATTTAGAGTACCAGTTCTGTATCCCTACGTAATCATGATCTCCATATGACTGAAGTGATACTTCCATCTTGACATCACACCCAATACACTACGATTCTCAATAAACCCAGAAGAGGCGTACACAGAACCTGTTAAAGTCCTGGACGACCAAAACCAAAGCGTATTGATTGTCGCAAGTACTAGCGATGTAAGTCTCAAGTTAAGACCAAATACACCTACCTTGATGCGGACTCCCATAGACACATAGTCATACTACCAATGGGATTCTGCGGGGTCGATCAAGAGCGAAGCAGTTTCCGTACCATCGGTAAACACAACCTCATATCACACTTGCATAAGTATCCAATACTTAAATATATGAGAACTATGCCGTTACGCTTCCATAACACGCACAAGTGCGATACTAGTCTATTCCGCATTATCGATATCCAGTCTCGATAATACTAATACTAGGGATATTTAATGATTAAACCTTTATGGATTGATATTGTCTCATATCTTATAATCTGGAACTAATCATAAGGACTTTTATCATTTATATATTCAAGTAATCAAATTACAAAATGATAAAATGCAATTTCCATTGCTATATAATTATTTTTTACAAAAACCACAATGTCTTTTACAAATAGTGACGCTATGTGTCATAATTGTGTAATAGTGGCATTGTCGTTTAGGACGCATTAATAAGACTCGTATATCAACTCTTTTGAAGAATGGATACATGGACAAATTTGATCCTAAATCATATGACGTCTTCGAATCTTGTTTATTAGGCAAAGTGCCTAAAACACCTTTTAGTGGTAATGGTGTACGTGCCACCGAACTGTTAGCCCTTGTTCATGGTGACGTATGTAGGCCCATGTCTAGCCAGGCTAGAGGTGGATAACAATACTTCATAACCTTTACGGATGTTTCATCGCGTTATGGTTATGTGTATCTTATGAAACACAAGTCGGAAACTTTTGAGAAATTCAAAATGTTTCGACACGAAGTAGAAAAACGGACCGGCAAAGGTATTAAAATATTACGGTCGGACCGTGGTGAGAATACTTAAGCAATGAGTTTCTTGATTACTCGAAAGAGTATAGTATTCTTTCATAATGGACTCCTCTCGGAACACCTCAATTGAATGGTGTGTCCGAACGGAGAAACCGAACTTTGTTGGACATGGTAAGGTTAATGATGAGTCGCCCTAGGATACCAATTTCTTTCACGGGATACGCATTGTGTTGGGTTCTCTAAGAACAATAACCAAGATCTTTAAGCATAAAACATGTGAATACGCAAAGTAATGTAGCGGAAAATACTTACAATGCTCGGTTGAGTGGATGTAGGAGATAAAAAAAATTTCCAATCTTTTGTGTAGTTGCTCCAAGCTTCTCCTTTGATGTATGTTGAGCTTCCAAGCTTGAATCTTGAATCCCAAAATCATGGGTTAGTGTCCCTAACACCTTTGAATGACTCCTTGTGAAGTGCTAGCTTGCAAGATTTTGAAGCAAAATCAAGAACCAATAAGCCATAGGCTCACGGCATTTTGAGAGAAAAATGGGGGCCAAATTCGGCCATGGAGAGAAGAATGAATGAGTTGTTTATTTTGATTTTCCAAAATCAATAATATCAATTACCAAACTTAAAAAATTGATATGTGTCACTTTCACATCAATTTTAATAATGCTTGTGTAAGAAACAAGCAACCATCAAAATCCCACCAACTTTTATCAACAAAAAGTTGATAAAGTTGACTAGGTGATGTGACAAGTGTAGGCCCCACTTTAATTCAAAATCCGAGTGGGCCCGCAAACACATTCCGGGCTCGGGTTCGTTAATTCCAAATTAACGAATTTTCCTTTGCGACTTAATTAAATTAAATCAAATTTAATTAAATAATTATGCCTCGCAAAATTACTATTAAAGTCGTTCGTGAATTAATTCTAAATTAATTCATTCGCCCGAATTAAATTCTAATTTTAATTCCGTTATGAAATCTAATTTCTTTTAATATATGAAATATAATATTTTATCGATTAATTCCAAATTAATTATTCTCTCTCTATTAATTGAATTTTATCTTAGATAAAATTCTCCGTAATTAATCCAAGATTAATTTTTTCTTTCTTCCAATTAATCACAAATTAATTATGTTCGAGTCAAACGTCATCGGTGACTCGTCGGGAAACGACCCATGAGATCCATGGATATGTTGGCAGTAAATCCGGTCGTCGGATTATCCGAACACGTGCGTCGGTATCACGTTCTTACCAATTTACAAGACATGGTTGGCTTCTAGCAAAGCATCGTGCCTACCCAATTCTCCAGAAGTATTCTTTTAGGAATATTTAATCTATATCGGGCGTAGTATACATAGTATTACATATTGCGATCCAGTATTGAATGTCAAATGCTAGGCTTGGGGCTGGAATTGTGTCTGCCCCATACGAAGCACATATCGGATCTCTGGTAACTAGTCTCTATAATCAGATAAACATGACCTAGTCGTATTATCCCGATGACTGCAGTACTTAAGAGTACTAGTTCCATATCCTACGTCATCATCATCTCCGTATGACTGAAGTGATACTTCCATCTTGACATCACACCCAATACACTACGATTCTCAATATACCCAGAACAGGCGTACACGGAACCTGTTAAAGCCCCGGACGACCAAAACCAAAGTATATTGATTGTCGCAAGTATTAGCGATGCAAGTGTCAGGTTAAGACCAAATACACCTACCCTGATTCGGACTCCCATAGACACATAGTTATACTAACAATGGGATTCCAAGGGGTCTATCCAGAGCGAAGCTATTTCTGTACCATCGGTAAACACAACCTCCTATCACACTTGCATAAGTATCCAATACTTAAATATATGAGAACTATGTTGTTACGCTCCCGTAACATTAACAAGTGTAGTACTAGTATATTCCGCATTATCGATGTCCAGTCTCGATAATACTACGACTAGGGATATTTAATGATTAAACCTTAGTGGATTAATACTGTCTCATATCTTATTAATCTGAAACTAATCATATGGACTTTTATCATTTATATATCCCTGTAATCCAATTACAAATGATAAAAGAGCAATTTCATTTGTCACATAGTTAATTTTGTTGGGTTTTCTAGGTTATCCCAAGATCATTTAAGCTATGAAAACATGTGAATACATCAAAGTAAAGTTGCAAAAATACTCACTTTGACTGGATTTGCGATGCGATGAAACACAAAACTTTTCTTTGCTCCATGAAGCTCTCGGCCATGCCTCCAATTTATGTTCCTTGTGTTTCGGTCAACCTCCATGGAAATGATCTTCAAGCTCCAAGCTTTGTGAATAGATTCCATACTCAAGAGTTAGTTTCCCTACCACCTTTGTGTGACCCCTTGGATATGCTAGCATCATTGAAAAATTTGCCACAAATCTTTATTATGCTTCTTGTAGTTCTCGGCCAAGCCAAGAACTTGAGAGGAAAAATGGCACCTTGGTCGAATGGGAGAGAGAATGAGAGAAGAAGTTGTGTTTGGTTTTTTTGATTTAAAAAAAAACAAATACCAAGATCCCACTTTTCAAAAATGGTACAAGACTTTAAAGTCTTCCAACAACTCACATCACTCAAAGTTGATGTGACTTCCATCACAAGAATGACTAATGATGTGACTTGTGGGCCGCACTTAAATTTGAAATGCGAGTTGGTCCGCAAACACTCCCGGGCTCGGGTTCGCTAATTCCGAATTAAAAAATTTTTCGTTGCGACGTAATTAAATCAAATTTAATTAAATTATTATGCCTAGCAAAATTACTATTCACATCACTAATGAATTAATTCTAATTAACTCATTTGCCAGAATTAAAATCTAATTTTAATTCAGCGTCAAAATCTAATTTCGTATAATATATCGAATATATTATTTTATCGATTAATTCAAAATTAATCGCTCTCTCTCTTTAAATAATATTTTATCCTAGATAAAATATCTTTGTATTTAATCCTAGATTAATTTTCTCTCTCTTATAATTAATCCCAGATTGATTATGTGCGAGTCATACATCTTCGGTGAATCTTCTGGAAGTGACCCATGAGATCCCCAGATATGTTTGCAGTAAATCCGATCGTCGGACTATCCGAACACGTACGTACCTAGTACTACATTTTTACCGATTTACAAGACATGGTTGGCTTCTAGCACCGTGCCTACCCAATTCTCCAAAAAAATTCTTAAAGGAATATGTAATCTATATCAGACGTAGTATACATAGTATTGCATATTACGATCCAGTATCTGATGTCACATGCTAGGCCTGGGGCTTGAATTGTGTCTGCCCCGTACGAAGCACATATCGGATCTCGGGTAACTAGTCTCTATAATTGGATAACTATGACCTTGTCATATTATCCCGATAGCTTCAGTATATAAGAGCACCAGTTCAGTATCCTACGTGATCATCATCTCCACTATGACTGGAGTGATACTTCCATCTTGACATCACACCCAATACACTACGATTCTCAATATACCCAGAAGAGGCGTACACAGAACCTGTTAAAGTCCTGAATGACCAAAACCAAAGTATATTGATTGTTGCAAGTATTAGCGGTGCAAGTCTCAAGTTAAGACCGAATACACCTACCCTGATTCGGACTTCCATAGACACATAATCATACTACCAATGGAATTCCGAGGGGTTTATCCAGAGCGAAGCTGTTTCCGTACCATCGGTAAACAGAACCTCCTATTACACTTACATGAGTATCCAATACTCAAATATATGAGAACTATGTCGTTATGCTCCCATAACACGCACAAGTGCAATACTAGTCTATTCCGCATTATCGATGTCCAATCTCGATAATACTCCGACTAGGGATTTTTTAATAATTAAACCTTCATGGATTGATACTGTCTCATATCTTATCAATCCGGAACTAATCATATGGACTTTTATCATTTATATCCTGGTAATCTAATTACAAATGATAAAAGAGAAATTTCCTTTGTCACATAGTTAATTTGTACAACAACACCATGTTCTATACAAATAGTGATGCTATGGGTCATAATTGTCCAACAAATTTGTACAACAACACCATGTTCTGTACAAATAGTGATGATATTGGTCATAATTGTCCAACACATTGAACAGTGCAATACTTATTTTGAATAAGGTTCCATCAAATTCTGTTGGACAAACTCCATATGAAATATAGATAGGAAAGAAACCGGGTTTCTGATTCCTGAAGATTTGGGTATGCTGGGCATATGTTAAATATTTGGATGGTGCCAAATTTGAACCCAAATCAGATATGTGCCTATTTGTAATTGGTTATCCTAGGGAAACCAAAGGATATTATTTCTATAACCCATAAGAGAACAAAATATTTGTTGCTCTCCATGCGGTTTTCCTTAGAGGAATTCCTAAATGCTGTGGTAAGTGGGAGGAAAGTAGAACTCGGTGAAAATCGGAGTGATACTATTCTTGGCACCGATCCCCTCACGAAACATGAACAGTTCATCAGGGATGAGACTGTTCCACAATCTTCTAATACACAAGAATCGCGTAGGTCAGAGAGAGTCAGAAAACAACCTAAGAGGTATGGGTTTATGATCTCACCTCATGTAGACATTAATCTTATGAGGATAATAAATCGGCTACGTATGAGATAGCAATAAAAGGTATCGACTCCGCTTTATGGCAATGTTCCATGAAGTTCGAAATAGATTCCATGTATTCAACCAAGTTTGGACACTGGTTGATGTATCAGAAGGCATTGTGGCTATTGGTAGCAATTGAGTATTCATGGTGAAGACAGACATGGATGGAAACATACAAACGTACAAAGCTAGGCTTGTAGCGAAAGGGTATCGTCATCAACATGTTGTCGATTATGACGAAACCTTTGACCTGTTGCCAGGATTAAATCCATTCGGATAATGCTTGTTATTGTTGCATATTTTGATTATGAAATATGGTAGATGGACGTCAAAATCACTTTCCTTAATGGAAACTTTTGGAGGATGTTATATACAACAGCCTGATGGTTTTTTCATGCCGAAACATACAACCAAGATTTGCAAGTTAAATCGATCCATTTATTGATTGAAGCAAGCATTGCTTTCTTGGAACCAACGTTTTGATGAGATCATATTACAATATTGTTTCATTCAAAAAGAAGATGATTCTTGTGAATATAGGAAGGTTAGTGGGAGCGCACTGACATTGATTGTCCTATATGTTGATGATGTATTACTTCTTAGCAATGACATTCCAATACTACAATCGATGAAAGCTTGGCTTTCCTTAAAATTCTCCAGGAAATTCTTGGGAGAGGCAACCTTTATTCTAGGAATAAAGATCTACTGGGAGAGACCTAAAAGTTGTTGGCACACTTCGAGAACTCGTGCATTGAAAATGTTGAATAGATTCAACATGGATCAGTCCCAGAAGGGGCTACTTCTGGTTTCACTGAATCAGATCCCGTTCGCTTAAACAGTCGGATCGATCATGTATGCCATAACATGTATGCTGTTGAGGTTGGTGCTCAGAGCGCCAAATCCAGGTTGTATTTCTTTTGAATACTTCTGTAAAACATTATTATTATGAATAATATATACAGTTTCTATAATATAATCTATCTTATTAAATGGTAAAGACGTATTGACTTTAGAATGATTAGTCATGGTACAGTTGCAAAAGCGTCGCAAGGGACATTGAGTAGTATCATGACGTTGTCATTCTCAGACAGTTCCTAGTCAAGGTTTACACTACTTGGTCAGTAAAGTAAACCCGTTGAGACCGGTACATGTCGTATACTGGAATATATGATTCCAATGGTTTCTCAATGAACCATTAGTCTTGGAGACTAGTATAGACGTGTAGGTGTTTATAGCGGATAAACACTGAACGGTCACCGAAGATTCTTAATGGATGGTACACCAGCGTCAATAAGAATCTTCTCGGGTTGAGTAGCACTTGTGATTCTTAGACTTGAGATGCCATTGTGGGCACATGAGACATCTTTTACACTTAGATGGCAGTCACGTCACCGATCTATTCAGATCAGACCTCCGCCTGTTCGTTGGGTGTAGACAAATCCTCAGGGTGTCCTATGTGTATCAAGATAGGATTCGTCAGTTCTGTGTATCAGAGCATAGGTAGTCCATATGATTAGCAATCAGATAAAACCATGGGCCCGTCGTAAAGTTTAGAAGCTAGTTTTAAACATTCTTTTAGAGATTGCTAATGAAATAGTCGACTGGATAATCCCCGTAGAGATTTGACGTTTACATCTATATCTCTGGGATTTATCCGGATACCTGTGACGGAGGAGTTATACATTTGCCATGACCTCGACCTGTATAGTTCAGCGAGATTATATGTGATCGTCATAATCTACGGGTGGATAGATTATGGACACGAAATTAGATTTCATGACGAATATACCTGAATCTAGAGAGTCTCAATAATGAAACATACTCGTAGAGCACTAGAGCAACATATATATAAATAATATTGATTATTTATAAAGTCGTTTAAAGGTTAAACGCAAGATACGTGCTAAAGGGACCCGATAGTCATTTGCTTAATTATTGTGTATTTACATTTAATACTTGATTAATTTAAATACACATTAATTAATAGTCAAATTGAGATATTTGACTTATATCCTAAATTAATATATGTTTTTGATATTTAATGTAAATATTATACATATATTTAATATATTTGTATTTGATTAATTAATTAATTATTAAATGTTAAATGATTAAATTAATTAAAATATAAATATCTTACATTAGGATATTTGGTTTAAATGATTATGTTGCCTTTGTTGACCAAGTTTTAAATATCTAATAAAGTGTTTTTAGATATTTAATCAAGTTGACCAACTTTAGTTAAATGAAATTGAAATGAAAAATTGCCAAATGCATGCTTGTAATTCGGCCAAGGGTTTTTTTATTACAAGTATATATTGTTTTCATTTCATCTTAATTTAATAACCTAATACACTTTACAATAAACTCCATTAAAGAAAACAAAGAAAGCAAGTGAGGAAGAAAAGAAGAAACCAAAGAAAAGCTTAGATTTTGTAAGTTTTTCAAACTTACTATTAGAAAGGAAATTGTTCCTTAGGATCTAGGCAACATCTTGTGATGTCTTAAGTTATTCTTTTCTTTATTCCTTGTGTTTTTGATGATGGAAATTTTGTTGAAAGTGTTGAGCATGTATGATGAAGAAATCTTGTGACTATTGTAGTTATAACTATTCTTTTAAGGTTTTGGAAACCATGTTGCTAATCTAGAGTTATTGACCCACTCTTAAATGACCTAGATTTTATCTTGAGTTGTTTCATTGTGTTGAGACTTGGATTGGATGTAAGAATGATGATTAAAGTAATTGATTTAAACTATTTGGTCTAATTTGTTCATTTTGAAGAAATTGAAAAATTAGGGTTCATGACCAATTCCAAATTTGGGGCTTTTCATATATGTTGTGTATTTGGATGTGTATATGATGCATATAAAGTTTCATGTTTATTTGATTACATCTTGATGTGTTTTGAACCATGAAATGACAAAGTGCACAAATGGCACCCCTTTAGAGGCTCTCGGCCAAATGAATAGAATTTGGGGATTTTGGTTGTTTTGGTGTTTTGATGTTTTGAACATGCTAAGTTCATCTTAGAAATGATTTAGAATCATTAAAAATTGATTTGATCAATTTCGGATTAAAATGGACAAAAATACCAAGTAAGGGTAATTTGGTAAATTCACTTAAATATGATTTATTGAATTTTATTTCATAATTTGATTATTGGAATATTAAATAAATATGTTTATTTAATTAATCCGAGAAAAAGTTTTGAAATCGGAAAATACAATTTTCCACCGCTTCCGCTGCGTTACCGGATTCACCCCTGAAAAACCCCTACAAAATGGTATCAGAGCGAGTCTGATTCTAGGCCCCCTAAAATGATTAGCCTTCATTGAATCAATGTTTAATCATGTTTTCTTCACTTTATGCATGCCTATTATAATCTAATTTGGTTAGATTTAGGGTGTATGACACTTAGCGGAAAATCCCTAATTAATAAGGTTTTAATGTAATTATGTATTTGATGCATGTTATGTGGTCCGTCTTGTCAATACGTTTTATGAATACTTCTCTGTGACTACATCCGAGACCGTGCCTCTGCTGTGAGGGTGTAGCCGATAGAGATTTATTTATACCGGATGTATACATATATTAGGTAAATTCAAGTAAAAGCGGAATTCTGAACGAGCCCTAGCTGTCAGGATTACGTAAGTAACTTGAGTTTATCATTGACGAGTTTAACCTTGGTACGTCTCCTTGTGGGCCTGCCTTCGCAGCGACAACGAGAAACGACCAGGACCGGAAACCCAGGAGTCAATATTGAGTGATTGACAAATGAGTTGTCTACCTGATGAATATACGTAGGCGAGACTGTGCCTCTGCTGTGAGCTGAAGTATATTGACGGGATCCACTATTCACTTTAGTATTTAATTTAATTATTAAATCTTTGTATTCTGTTTGGGGATTACAGTATTGCATGATTTAGTGGGAGGGGCATTTTTAGATTAAAAATCCATGATCTAGTTTATGCTTATGATATTATATGAAACTGCTTAATTTCTGCTAACCGTTTTTCGTGATCTATATGATAGATTGGCGATGGTGGCACAATCCACAAATCAGCTTGTGCGTATGCTTGATGCGAACAAACTGAAAGGCGCTGAGAACTTCGCTGACTGGGAATTGGATTTGAGGATTGTCCTCGATTCCGAAAAGCTGGGATATGTTCTTGAGGGTCCGTTGCCCCTTGCTGTGGGTGCGGATGCTTCGGAGGAGGAACGCCAAGTTTTTGAAACTTGGAAGGATGATGATTTAAGGGTTAAATCATATATCTTAGTTCACTGTCTCCGAAACTCAAGCAACAGTACTATGGTATGTTAGATTCCTATAGTATGATGACGCGATTGAGACAATCATTTGAGAACCAAGAACAAGTGATTGTTCACAAATCGGCATGGAACTGTTCCATGCGCGTCTAGATGAGGGGCAAAGTGTTAGCCCACATGTTCTTCAGATGATCGATTTGATCGATCAATTGAGGAAACATAATCTCATCTTGAATGACATTCTCGGTAGGAGTGTCATTCTTGGTTCACTACCAGCTTCATTTCGCCAGTACGTGATGTACTTCAACATGCACGAGACTGTCTGTACCTACCAGAGCTACATAGGATGTTGCTCACGATAGAAGAGGACCTTAAGAAGGGAGTACCGACTCGCCCTCCTAGAACTACTTCTCTTTCGGCTTCTTCCCAATGATGGTCCAAGGGAAAGAAGAAGAAAGGGAATAAGAATAAGGCTTTCGGTCCTCAACAACAGGCGAAAATTGCTAAGCCCAAGAGGGCTTCTGAAGACAAATGCCACACTGCGGCAAAGTCGGGCATTGGAAAAGAACTGTCCTGATTACATCGCCCAGCTGAGGAGAGACAGAGCATCTACATCAGGTACTTTTATTTTTCCAGTTATTGATTTATCTTGGCTTGTGAAGCTGTTACATCCAACTGGATTTTAGATTCTGCTTGTCCCATTCACATTTGCAATTCGTGCAGGTGCTGAAAGAAAGTAGGAGGCTGAAGCCCGGGGAGATGCAGTTGCGGTTCGGGAGTGGAGACTCTTTGGATGCAGTTGCAGTGGGAGTATGCGAGATCTCATTGCCGAATGGGACACTTTTGTTAAATGAATGCCATTTTGTACCTGGATGTGTAGCTAATATTATATCACTTTTTGTATTGTATACATAAGGCTTTTGTATTAATATTAAGAATAGTTCTTTATATTTATATCATAGTAATAATATTCAGATCCTTTGTTGTCCAAACCAGCATGGTCATTATACATTGCAAACTTCAAAAGATGTATTAAATACTTGAGTTAATAAACGTAGTTTACCTGTAATTAATAATACTGAACTTTGGCATATGAGACTTGGTCACATTGGCGTTAAACGCCTTACCCAATTGGTTAGGAATGGTTTGATACCAGATCTTACCATTGAATCATATCCAACTTGTGAATCCTGTATTCAGGGTAAGATGAAATGACCAAAGCCTCATTTTCTGGTGTTGGACACCGTGCCATTAACTTACTGGAACTCGTACATTCTGATGTATGTGGTCCACTAAGTCAAACTGCTCACAGTGGTTATTCGTACTTCGTTACCTTTACCGATGATCTGTCACGGTACGGTTATGTCTATTGATGCGACATAAATCGGAAACCTTTGAAAAGTTCAAAGAGTTCTGAAATGAAGTAGAAAAACAAACTGGTAAATATATTAAATGCCTTCGATCAGATCGAGGCGGCGAATATATGAGTGGTGAGTTCATGGATTATATGAAGGAGAATAGGATTCTCGCTCAATATACTCCTCCAAGTACTCCACAGCACAATGGAGTATCTGAGAGGAGAAATCAGACTTTATTGGATATGGTCCAATCAATGTTGAGTTTCACAGATTTGCCATATTATTTATGGGGCTACTCTCTCTTAACAGCCGCACATCTTTTGAACAAGATTCCTTCAAAAGCTGTTCCTACGACTCCGTATCAGATATGGTTCGGTAGGAGACCAAATCTTAATTATATTAAGGTTTGGGGTTGTCCTGCCTATGTTAGGGTGACTCAGCAAGATAAGCTTTCGCCTCGAGGGCAAGAGTTTAGGTTTGTCAGATATCCTTCGAATACGAGGGGATATCTGTTCTACGATACCGAGCATCGAAATGTGTTCGTAGCTCGCTTCGCAAAATTTCTAGAAGTAGAATTTTTGTCAGAAGGTGGTAATCATAGACAAATTGAGCTTGATGAAGTCCAACCTGAAAAAAACGAACCAACGGAGGAACCTGAAGTTCAAGTAGATGAAGGACCTTCAACACACACACTCCGTAGGTCGGAAATGGTATCTAGACCTCCTGAATGCTTGTATTTGATACAAGAAAAGAGTCTGGATGTTCTCTTAGTTGAAGAGACAGATCCTTTCACCTATAGAGAATCTATGTTGGACATCGACTCCGTGAAATGGCAAAGTGCCATGAAATCCGAGATAGACTCAATGCATGAAAATCAAGTTTGGGAATTGATTCCGCTCCCGAAGGAATTGTGTCCTAATTAGTTGTAATGGGTTTACAAGAGGAAGCGCAGGCCTAATGGTAAGGTTGAAACTTACAAGGCCCGACTGGTAGCAAAAGTTTACACACAGGCGACCTGGCGTCGACTACGATGAAAACTTTTTCACAAGTTGCAATGCTTAAGTCTATTCGGATTTTGCTTTCTATAGCTGCGTATCAGATTACGAGATTTGGCAAATGGATGTCAAAACGGCTTTTCTAAATGGATTTCTTTGATGAAGAATCTATATGGAACAGCCGGAAGGTTTTGCGTCCACGAAAACTCGGGCATGGTGTGTAAGCTTAAGAAGTCCATTTATGGACTTAAACAAGCTTCACGAAGTTGGAATCTTCGATTCCGAACGAGATTATTAGATCGTCTGGTTTTCTCAAGAATTCGGAAGAATCCTGTGTGTATCAGAAGGCCAGTGGGAGCATGGTCGTATTTTTTAGTCCTATATGTTGATGTATCCTAATCATGGGAATGATTTAGATATGTTACAAAGCGTCAAAGCATACCTCTGTAAGAATTTTCTCCATTAAGGACCTGGGAGAAGCTTCCTATGTGTTTAGGGATAAAACTCTATAGAGAAAGACAAAGGAGGCTGATTGGGTTTATCCCAATCAACGTACATCGATAAGATCTTGGACGGTATAGTTTTTGGTACTGTAAGACAGCAAACATACCGTTCAGACATGGGATTCATCTTTCTAAGAAGATGTGTCCACAAACAGAAGATGAAGGTTAGAATGTCTAACCACCTTATGCTTCGTGTTTGGGTAGCATAGTAGAGTTTCAATCAAAGTCCCAAGGATCACAAACATGCATAAAAACGAGTTGAATACACAAAGGAGTAAGGCGGAATTCATACTCACATTGATGGGTTTTGATGAAATGAAGAACAAGTTGCGTTTTTGATGCACATCAAGCTCGGCAATGGCTTCTGGAACTGCAGTGGAGTGCATGGGGGGGCTGTTGTCCTCCTTGTTCATTCGGCCATAGATGTCACCATTGAAGCTCCAAGCTTCAAGCTTTCCCATGCTCACAAATTCGTTTCCCTATCACCTAAGTATAACACAGTGTGTGGCTAGCACTACTCTTCTTCAATTTGCTTCTCAAAATTTCGGTGAAACCAGAAAATTCAAGAAGAAATCGGCAGTGAAGCCGTGAGAGGGAGAAGAGAAAAATGAAGGGTTTTTTGGCCCAAAGAGTGAAAACCGTAATGATTGCAAGAGGGAGAGAGAAAAGCTTTTCCTTTTGTTTTATATATTTACCAAGTAAAAATAAATAAAACATATATAACTTTTTAAATACAAAAGTCAAAAAGCAAGAAATAAAATAATGTTATATTTCATTTCAAGCTTTAAAAAGCTTTTCATCAACTCAAATCAACTATTCACATCAAATCCATCCACTTTAATAAAGTGACAACATGTCATGTCACATCACTCAAAGTGACAAGTGACTTGACGATTGATGCGACTAGCGATTTGACGCTTGATGTGACTTGCGTGCCGCACTCGAATTCGAAATGCGAATGCGCTCGCAATCACTCTCGGGCTCGGGTTCGCTAATTCCAAATTAACGAATTTTCCGTCGCGTCGTAATTAAATGATTACGCCTAGCGAAATCACTATTCACGTCGCTAACGAATTAATTCTAAATTAATTCGTTCGCCCAATTAAAATCTAATTTTAATTCGCGTCGAAATCCAATTTCTAATAATATATCAAATATATTAATTTATCGATTAATTCCAAATTAATCGTTCTCTCTCTTTAACAATATTTTATCCGAGATAAATATCTCTGTAATTAATCCCAGATTAATTTCTCTCTCTAGAAATAAATCTTCTCTCTCTACTAATTAATCCCAGATTAATTATAGTGCGAGTTATACATCATCGGTGATATTTCAGGAAGCGACCCTGAGATCTCCGGATATGTTGGCAGTAAATACGGTTGTCGGACTATCCGAACACGTAAGTATCTCGTACTACGTTTATAGATTTTACAAGACAAGGTTGGCTTCTAGCAAAGCGCCATGCCTACCCAATTCTCCAGAAATATTCTTACAGGAATATATAGATCTGTATCAAGCGTAGTATACCGTAGTATTGTGTATATCGGCCCAGTATCGGATAGTCACGTGCTAGGGCTGGGGCTGGATAAGTGTCTGCCCCGTCCGAAGCACATGTCGGATGTCTGGTAGCTAGTCTCTATAAATCGGATATATATGACCTTGTCATAATATCCCGATGGCCGGCCAGCACTTAAGAGCACTAATACCGTATCCTGCGTGACATCATCTCCACTATGACTGAAGTGATACTTCTGTCTCGACATCACACCCCAATACACTACGACTCTCTGATAAACCCAGAAGCGGTGTACGCAAAGCCGGTTAAAGCCCTGTACCACCAAGACCAAAGTCTACCGATTATCGCAAGTATTAGCGATGCAAGTCTCAGGTTAAGACTATACACACCTACCTTGATTTCGGCTCCCATAGACACATAGTCATAATACCAATGGGATTCCGAGGGGTCTATCCAGAGCGAAGCTGTTTCCCGTACCATCGGTGAAACACAACCTCCTATCGCACTTGCATAAGTATCCAATACTTAAATATATGAGAACTATGCCGTTGTACCCTCACAACGCGCACAAGTGCAATACTAGCCTATTCCGCATTATCGATGTCCTGTCTCGATAATACTCCGGCTAGGGATATTTAATGATTAATCCTTCGGGGATTGATACTGTCTCATATCATCTCAATCCAGGAACTAATCATATGGACCTCTCTTCATTTATACATATATGGTGATCTAATCACAAATGATGAGAGTGCAATTTCCTTGTCACATAGTTAATTTGTACAACAACACCGTGATCTGTACAAATAGTGACGCTATGGGTCATATTATCCAACAATCTCCCACTTGGCACATAGCCAGTCACTCGAGTGTCTAACACACCGAACTATGTACGGTTCGCTCAAATTGCTGAGAGAAAAGATTTCGTCAGCGGATTTGCGTAATTATCTTCTGACGCGATTTACGATCATCACATCGCCACGATGTATGATCCGAATGAATCAGATGATATAGAAGTATATATCTGGATCGTCGATGAGACCTTTAATTCCTTAGCCTGTGCTGACACCTAGCTCAGCTGCTAAAGAACTATATCTAATCTAATTAGATTTATTATCGATCCAAATGGCTTCTATTGCTGGCCTCAGCTGCAGCAATAATCTGCATTGTTGTTTTATTCGGCAACAGTTATCTTGCTCGGAATATTTCCAGCTTACTGTCCCGTTATTCAAACTTTATAGTACCCAGCATTATTTACCGGTTTGGAAACTTGCAGCAGTGATCCTAGTCACTTCAAGTTCTCCTACTCCATAAATTAAGACAGCATCTTTAGTTCTCTAAGATACTAATAGATGTCCTTAACTTCAATCCAATGACTATCACTTGGATTGTCCTGATTGTGACTCCATATTCTCAAAGCGTATGAGACACCATATCAAGTACATTTTAAATGTACAATTTCCCAGAGAGTGTTAACAACTCCAAATCTATCCCAGTAGATCTTTATTCCTTGAATAAAGGTTGTTACTCCCCAGAATTCTACGGAGAATTTCTTATGAAAGCCAAGCCTTCACCGATTGCTTTATGGGAATTTCATTTCCAAGAAATGACATATTATCATTATTTTACATGACATTCATGTCAGTGCACTCCCACTAACCCTTTTATACACAAGAATCATTTCGTTTTGAATTAAATCATACTCCATTATGATTACATCAAAACGATAATTCCTAGAACCTATGCTTGCTCCAATCCAAACATGGATCGCATAACCTGCAAAACTTGTTTGCTTGTTATGGTACGATAAACCGACAGGATGTTATAAACATCCTCCGAAAGGTTTCCTTTTCAGGAAAGCGATTTTCGTTAAGCTGTCATATTTCATAAATGAAATACACAGCTTTAGCAAGCATTATCCAAATGGATTTACAATGGCAAACAGGTAAAAGATTTCGTCGTAATCAACACAATGTTGATAACTCTACCTTTTCTTTACAAGCCTAGCTTAGTAAGTTGATATGTTGCCTTCCATGTATGTCTTCCTTGAAGACTTATAATGTACCATTAGGCACAATGCCTTGTGGTACAATAACTAGTATCTAAAATAGTTGTCATACATGGAATCCATTTCAGACTCATGACACTTTGTCATAATAGGGAGTCGATACCTTGTATCACTACCTTATACGTAGTCAGTTGGTATACCTTAAAAGATCAACATCTTTATGAGGTGAGATCAAAAACCCATTCCCTAGGTTTTTTTCTGACTCTCTCTGATCTACGCGGTTCTTGTGTACTCGAAGATTAATGGAATAGTTTCATCATTGATGAACTATTTATGTTCCATTAAGGACTTCGTGCCTAGAACAGTATTACTCCGATTTTCATCGAGTATCACTATCCCCCCACTGACCACTGCATATCGGTTCCTCTCAGGAAAAACCGCATGGTGAGCAACAATCACATTGTTCTCATGTGAGATTTATAAGTACTAACTTATGGTTCCCTTAGGATAACCTATATTGGCACTTATCCAATTTGGGTCTTTTAGTTTGGCATCATCCAAACGTTATGCCTGGCATACCCAAATTATCAGGAATGAGAAACCTCGTTTCTTCCCTGTTCATATCCTATATGATATCTGTCAAACAGATTTATATGGAACCTTATTCTAAATAAGTTTTTGCACTGTTAGTAACATATCCGTTGAAGGAAATGGTAGCTACTCAGAGCGACTCATGATTAGCCTTATCACGTCTAACATGATTCGGTTAATCCGTTCGGACACACCGTCACTTTGACGTGTTCCGGGAGGAGTCCTCATTTGAAAGAATACTATACTCTTTCAAGTATATAAGAAACTTATTGCTTAAGTATTTTCCATTACGGTCTTACCGTGGCGGAATAATACTATAGCCGATCTGTTTATTTACTTCGTGTCGAAACTCTAAAAGTTTCTGATTTGTGTTCTTCAAAGAAAACACACAACCATAACGTGATGCCACATCCGTTAAGGTCACGAAATATTCATGTTCACATCTAGCCTAGCTAGATATGGGCCCACTTACTTCACAATGAATAGGCTAACAGATCGGTGGCCCTTTACTATTACCGAGTAAATAGTATTTTAGGTACTTTACCTAATAATCTAGATTCGCAGACTTTATTTGAATAGTCAAATCAGTCCTAGTACCCACTCTTCAAAAGTGTGGATATACGAGTCTCGTTAAATTGTGTCATAGACAACAATGTCACAAATAAGTTTCTATTGATCAAATCAATTTGAGCTATTTATTTGTCATTTTATATGTTTGAGATTTTATTTATATTCAAAATAAATTCTGTTATTTACATCTAATGTATTTATCTCAGTATCATCTTTATATAATAAAACACTTAGTGTTCTATAATATAAAGGTTTTATCCGCAACGGATTAAACACTGATATAGAGATAATGTCTCTAGTCAAACTAGTTACATTATAACAGTTCCTAATTTAAGTACATACCGGAAGGGTAGTTCCTAAACTTAGGTATCTACGGTCGAAACAGCGACTTTCGTCCCGTTTCCGATTCGCAGAGCAATCTCAGCTTGAAGTCAGTATCCTGCTCAAAGCAGATTCTGAACATCAATACATATATTTTATGTACCACACTAAGTATTTAAAATCTAATTTCAATACTAGCTGTGAACATAACTAAGACAAACATTTTTAAAGTAGAGCCTTGCCCTTTCTTTAATTCCTTCGTGTCTGCCATATCCAAATGGTAGTCACTTTGGGATATGTCAATTATCTTTTCAATATTTCACAAAACTTTGGCCAAGCCATGGGTTTCGGAATATCGAAACGATGTGCACCTCGTGCTACATGCCCAATTGCAAACTTTGACTTTATCTCCTCTAGAATAGTCAATTAATTCTCCAAGAATTATAAATTGCAATTTTAATACTTCTTAAATCTAAAATTAGATTTATGACAAGTATATTAAATTAAGCATTAAAGTCATCATCACATAAATCTTCCAAAGATTTTATGCTCTACTTATTTTGCTTAATTTTGGGCTTAAGATATAATAAGTTATTTTATCAAATAAGTAACCTATTATTTATTCCCAATTTGAAAATTAAATCATTTAAAATATTTTAATCCTAGATTATATTTTAAATATCCAACTTTTCAATTTTATCTTGATTACAATAGTCCAACTATTTAATCAACGATTAGTGGTACTATTTATATTATAATGATTATAATAGTCCAACTATATAATCAAATATAATCCAAATTAATTAACCTCAATTACATTGATTACTATAATCCAATTATAAAATCAACTGTAAACTGAAATTAATTAATTCAAATATATTGATTGATATAATCCAATTATATATAATCAAGTATAATACAGTCCAACTGTTTATTAAAACAACAATTTAAATATTAGTCTAACTAACATTTAATCTAATGACGAAATAATTTAAATGAGCGTGTATGGCGAGTAATTAAACGAGTATTGCAAATTCAATTCTTGCCTCCCACTATTTTTCGTCGAGCCTCTAACCCTCTGTCGAGTACTCGGGAAACCGTGTTTCCTAGTGGGCTAGGATCCCGTTAAATATCACACAATCTTGACTTTGGCCAACAAATTGTATGATAATTAACTAGGTAGATCTCGAAGATCAATTGGATCTCATCCAACTCCTAGATCCAGTAGGTGGACATCCAAGTCCCAAACATATATCTTATATATGCCTATACATCGAATGTATACCCTAACCTTTTTCCTCTGAATCAACTAGGCCTTGGCTTTGGCACAACAAACTAGTGATCCTAGTCAAGCGCGGACCCATTGACATGGAAGCTTCGTAATCAATGTCAATGGACAAGAAGTGGTCTTGACTTTGGCCAACAAACCACAACTTGGACACGACACCGATATGGAACAAAGCCTCGTGATTAAAACACATCTTTGACGGACAAGGGCTTGTCTTTGGCCAACAACCCCTGCCAATCTCGGATCTTGAGTAAGAATCACTCAATGGAAGGAAAAGACGCATGATATTTTATGAGGGCTTTTCGCGTGCAAATTGGCTACCAATTTAATTATCTTTGTTAAGGTCTCATCATCATACACCCTTAAACATGCATTCTAAACACATAATAAAGCGCATATGTAAAATAATAATGATATGCGGATGGATATTTTACACATTGATCCTAGATCAAATCTCTCACTTTCTCTCTCCCGCTAGCACTAATATTTCTTCTACCCGTTACACTACACTTCTAAAGAAACCTCATATACATAGAGGGGAATAGGTGAGAAGAGAATACAAAGAAATAGGAGATAAGGCTGGACACGCAGGTCCAATTTAATAAATCAAATTTATTACAATTTCCAAAATCGCCCCACCCAGCTAATATCCATCCGATATACATTATTCAAACATCACAACCATGTATTCATACAAGCATGTTATCAATCAATCAAATCCAATTAATTAATCTTGATAATTAGTGATCATCCAATGTTCAAACAAAGATTTGATTTTGTTCGAGTCAAACTCGTATTGCGAACACGTACTCAAAGTACGATTTCTACGAATTAAATTAGATTACATAATTAAATCCTATTTAATACGCATATAATTTTAATTCATTATTTAATTCCAAATTAAATATTACACTTTATAAAGTAAACCTTTACGATTTAAATTCCAAATTTAATCGCTACGGGTCTCAAAGCCCGATTAATATCCAATATTAATTTAATTAAAGTCCAATGGGCTTTTAATTAATTTCTTGAGGCGTGGACTTTTGGTCAACTCGGGTCAAACCCGCAACCAAAGTCCAATCCGGGATTTACCCCATAAGCCTTAAATTAATTTTGGCCCATTAGGCCCAATTAAACGTTAAAGGTTAATTAGTCGCATTTGGGCCTTTGGAAGCGGTTTTGGCCCTAATTGGATCCAACCAATTTTGGCCTAAACCAACTTTGTACAACAAAGTCCAATAAACCCAATAACAACTTAAGAAGCCCAAATCCAATTTTAAGCCCAATAATTTAATTCCAAAAATTCCAAATTTCCAATTAAATTACCTAAAGTGCAATTTATGATTAATCACTAAATCAACATTCCAAAAAACCATATTAGTCCAATTAATCATACTCAATTCATTATTAATGTCCAACACACAATTGAAAAATCAAACCCATTACATGCTTTTAATGTCTCGGCCAAAGAGGGAAATATGCCCAAATCAAATTCAATCCAATTGAACCCAATCAAACATAAATTCAACATCTCCTAATATTTCCAAGTCATCCAATGAACAAAAAATCAAAAATCCAAGACAATTTTAGGGATCAAATTTTCGGCCATCACAAGCAAATGGGGAAAATTGTTCCAAACACTTTTTCATCAAATTGATCTAATCAATCATCAATTAAACAAAATTCAAGCATTCTAAATCATCCAATTTCATTAAACATGCTCAAAATCAAGTTTACCCAAATTTGTCATGCCCAAAATTTGGGGAAAAATGGATCCAACCAAATTTCATGAAATTGATTATGCACAACATCAATTCAACCTCATTACAAGCATACTATACTAAACAATTTAATCATTTGATGCTCAAATTGAGTTTACCCCAAATTAGTCATGCCCAAAATTTGGGGAAAAATGGATCCAACCAAATTTCATGAAATTGATTATGCACAACATCAATTCAACCTTATACAACATACTATACTAAACAATTTAATCATTTGATGCTCAATTGAGTTTTACCCAAATTAAAGTTTGGCTCAAAAATAAGCAAATTGGGGAAAATCAATCCAATCAATTTTTTTATATTCAATGATACATATAACTCTAATTAGATCATATACAAACATTCTTAAACAATCAATTTGTCAAATCATGCTTAAAATCAAAAAGCCCATTTTTGCTCAAGAACCCTAAATCGTTTTATGCAAACCAATAGCTCAAGATACCATTGTGAGTTCAATCAAAGTCCCAAGGATCACAAACATGCATAAAAACGAGTTGAATACACAAGAGTAAGGCGGAATTCATACTCACATTGATGGGTTTTGATGAAATGAAGAACAAGTTGCGTTTTTGATGCACATCAAGCTCGGCAATGGCTTCTGGAACTGCAGTGGAGTGCATGGTGGGGGCTGTTTTCCTCCTTGTTCATTCGGCCATGGATGTACCCATTGAAGCTCCAAGCTTCAAGCTTTTCCATGCTCACAAATTCGTTCCCTATCACCTAAGTATAACACATGTGTGTGCTAGCACTACTCTTCTTCAATTTGCTTCTCAAAATTTCGGTGAAACCAGAAAAAATCAAGAAGAAATCGGCAGTGAAGCCGTGAGAGGGAGAAGAGAGAAAATGAAGGGTTTTTTGGCTCCAAAAGAGTGAAAACAGTAAATGATTCCAAGAGGGGAGAGAAAAGCTTTTTCCTTTTGTTTTATATATTTACCAAGTAAAAATAAATAAAACATATATAACTTTTTAATACAAAAGTCAAAAACAAGAAATAAATAATGTTATTTCATTTCAAGCTTTTAAAAGCTTTTCATCAACTCAAATCAACTATTCACATCAAATCCATCCACTTTAATAAAGTGACAACATGTCATGTCACATCACTCAAAGTGACAAGTGACTTGACGATTGATGCGACTAGCGATTTGACGCTTGATGTGACTTGCGTGCCGCACTCGAATTCGAAATATGAATGCGCTCGCAATCACTCTCGGGCTCGGGTTCGCTAATTCCAAATTAACGAATTTTCCGTCGCGTCGTAATTAAATGATTACGCCTAGCGAAATCACTATTCACATCGCTAACGAATTAATTCTAAATTAATTCGTTCGCCCAAAATTAAAATCTAATTTTATTTCGCGTCGAAATCCAATTTTCTAATAATATATCAAATATATTAATTTATCGATTAATTCCAAATTAATCGTTCTCTCTCTTTAACAATATTTTATCCGAGATAAAATATCTCCGTAATTAATCCCAGATTAATTTTCTCTCTCTAAAATAAATCTTCTCTCTCTACTAATTAATCCCAGATTAATTATAGTGCGAGTTATACATCATCGGTGAATCTTCAGGAAGCGACCCATGAGATCTCCGGATATGTTGGCAGTAAATACGGTTGTCGGACTATCCGAACACGTAAGTATCTCGTACTACGTTTATACCGATTTACAAGACAAGGTTGGCTTCTAGCAAAGCGCCATGCCTACCCAATTCTCCAGAAATATTCTTACAGGAATATATAGATCTGTATCAAGCGTAGTATACCGTAGTATTGTGTATATCGGCCCAGTATCGGATAGTCACGTGCTAGGGCTGGGGCTGGATAAGTGTCTGCCCCGTCCGAAGCACATGTCGGATGTCTGGTAACTAGTCTCTATAATCTGATATATATGACCTTGTCATAATATCCCGATGGCCGGCCAGCACTTAAGAGCACTAATACCGTATCCTGCGTGACATCATCTCCACTATGACTGAAGTGATACTTCCGTCTCGACATCACACCCAATACACTACAACTCTCTGATAAACCCAGAAGCGGTGTACGCAGAGCCGGTTAAAGCCATGTACCACCAAGACCAAAGTCTATACCGATTATCGCAAGTATTAGCGATGCAAGTCTCAGGTTAAGACTATACACACCTACCTTGATTTCGGCCTCCCATAGACACATAGTCATAATACCAATGGGATTCCGAGGGGTCTATCCAGAGCGAAGCTGTTTCCCGTACCATCGGTGAAACACAACCTCCTATCGCACTTGCATAAGTATCCAATACTTAAATATATGAGAACTATGCCGTTGTACCCTCAAACGCGCACAAGTGCAATACTAGCCTATTCCGCATTATCGATGTCCTGTCTCGATAATACTCCGGCTAGGGATATTTAATGATTAATCCTTCGGGGATGATACTGTCTCATATCATCTCAATCCAGGAACTAATCATATGGACCTCTCTTCATTTATACATATATGGTGATCTAATCACAAATGATGAGAGTGCAATTTCCTTGTCACATAGTTAATTTGTACAACAACACCGTGATCTGTACAAATAGTGACGCTATGGGTCATATTATCCAACAGCATAATGTATGCCATGTTATGTACAGGGCCTGATATCAGTTTCGCTGTTAGCGTAACTAGTTGATATCAGTCCAATCCAGGTAATGACCATTGGAAGGCCATTAAACATATCCTAAAGTATCTAAAGGTACCAAGGATAAGTTAATAATTTATAGAGAAAAAGACTACAGGTTAATGGGTATACAGACTCCGATTTCCAATCGGATCCCGATGATAGAAAGTCTACATCTGATTTGTCTTTACCCTTAACGGAGGTGCAGTTTGTTGGAAGAGTTCCAAACAGGGATCGACATTGATTCCACCACTGACTGGAGGCGAATATATTGGAGCTTCTGAAGCTGCAAAAGAGGATGTGTGGGATAAAGAACTTTATCACAGAATTGGGAGTTGTCCCAAGTATCAAGAATGCGATTCCGTTATACTGTGATAATATTGAAACCATTGCGCAAGCAAAGGAACCGAGGGCGCATCAGAAGTCGAATCATATGGAACGCAAGTACCACATCATTTGAAGATCGTGTCGCGAGGGGATATTGTCGTGTGCAAGGTCCGAGTGAAGATAATATAGCAACCCGCTGACAAAGGCCATACCTCCGAAGTTGTTTGATAAACACGTGGAGTCGATGGGTATTAGATACAATCGATATTGGCACTAGAGCAAGTGGGAGATTTTGTTGGGGTTGGTGCTCAGAGCGCCAATTCCCGGTTGTATTTCTTTTGAATACTTCTGTAAAACATTATTATTATGAATAATATATGCAGTTTCTATAATATAATCTATCTTATTAAATGGTAAAGACGTATTGACCTTAGAATGATTAGTCATGGTACAGTTGCAAAAGCGTCGCAACGGACATTGAGTAGTATCATGACGTTGTCATTCTCAGACAGTTCTTGGTCACGGTTTACACTACTTGGTCAGTAAAGTAAACCCGTTGAGACCCGGTACATGTCGTATACTGGAATATATGATTCCAATGGTTTCTCAATGAACCATTAGTCTTGGAGACTAGTATAGACGTGTAGGTGTGTTTAGCGGATAAACACTGAACGACTCACCGAAGATTCTTAATGGATGGTACACCAGTGTCAATAAGAATCTTCTCGGGTTGAGTAGCACTTGATTCTTAGACTTGAGATGCCATTGTGGACACATGAGACATCTTCTACACTAGATGGCAGTCACGTCACCGATCTATTCAGATCAGACCTCCGCCTGTTCGTTGGGTGTAGACAGATCCTCAGGGTGTCCTATGTTATCAAGATAGGATCCGTCAGTTCTGTGTATCAGAGCATAGGTAGTCCATGATTAATAGCAATCAGATAAACCATGGGCCCGTGGTAAAGTTTAGAAGCTAGTTCTAAACATTCTTTTAGAGATTCCTAATGAAATAGTCGACTGGATAATCCCCGTAGAGATTTGACGTTTACATCTATATCTCTGGGATTTATCCGGATACCTTTGACGGAGGAGTTATACATTTTCCATGACCTCAACCTGTATGGTTCAGCGATATTATCTGTGATCGTCATAATCTACGGGTGGATAGATTATGGACACGAAATTAGATTTCGTGATGGATATACCTGAATCTAGAGAGTCTCAATAATGAAACATACTCGTAGAGCACTAGAGCAACATATATATAAATAATATTGATTATTTATAAAGTCATTTAAAGGTTAAACGCAAGATACGTGCTAAAGGGACCCGATAGTCATTTGCTTAATTATTGTGTATTTACATTTAATACTTGATTAATTTAAATACACATTAATTAATAGTCAAATTGAGATATTTGACTTATATCCTAAATGAATATATGTTTTTAATATTTAATGTAAATATTATACATATATTTAATATATTTGTATTTGATTAATTAATTAATTATTTAAATGTTAAATGATTAAATTAATTAAAATATAAATATCTTACCTTAGGATATTTGGTTTAAATGATTATGTTGCCTTTGTTGACCAAGTTTTAAATATCTAATAAAGTGTTTTTAGATATTTAATCAAGTTGACCAAACTTTAGTTAAATGAAATTGAAATGAAAAATTGCCAAATGCATACTTGTAATTTCGGCCAAGGGTTTTTTTATTACAAGTATATATTGTTTTCATTTCATCTTCATTTAATAACCTAATACACTTTACAAGAAACTCCATTAAAGAAAACAAAGAAAGCAAGTGAGGAAGAAAAGAAGAAACCAAAGAAAAGCTTGGATTTTTTAAGTTTTTCTAACTTACTATTAGAAAGGAAATTGTTCCTTAGGATCTAGGCAACATCTTGTGATGTTCTTAAGTTATTATTTTCTTTATTTCTTGTGTTTTTGATGATGGAAATTTTGTTGAAAGTGTTGAGCATGTATGATGAAGAAAGCTTGTGACTATTGTAGTTATAACTATTCTTTTAAGGTTTTGGAAACCATGTTGCTAATCTAGAGTTATTGACCCACTCTTAAATGACCTAGATTTTATCTTGAGTTGTTTCATTGTGTTGAGACTTGGATTGGATGGAAAAATGATGATTAAAGTAATTGATTTAAACTATTTGGTCTAATTTGTTCATTTTGAAGAAATTGAAAAATTAGGGTTCATGACCAATTCCAAATTTGGGGATTTTCATATATATTGTGTATTTGGATGTGTATATGATGCATATAAAGTTTCATGTTGATTGGATTACATCTTGATGTGTTTTGAAGCATGAAATGACAAAGTGCACAAATGGCACCCCTTTGGAGGCTCTCGGCCAAATGAATAGAATTTGGGGATTTTGGTTGTTTTGGTGTTTTGATGTTTTGAACATGCTAAGTTCATCTTAGAAATGATTTAGAATCATTCAAAATTGATTTGATCAATTTCGGATTAAAATGGACAAAAATACCAAGTAAGGGTAATTTGGTAAATTCACTTAAATATGATTTATTGAATTTTATTTCATAATTTGATTATTGGAATATTAAATAAATATGTTTATTTAATTAATCCGAGAAAAAGTTTTTGAAATCAGAAAATACGATTTTCCACCGCTTCCGCTGCGTTACCGGATTTAGCCCTTAAAAACCCCTACATATGCGACCTGGTGTCTCATATGCTTTGAGAATCTCCATTCACTATCAGGCCGATCCAGGTGATGGTCACTGGATTGATGTTAAGAACATCCTTAAGTATCTTAGAGGAACTAAGGATGCTTTCTTAGTATATGGAGATGGAGAACTTGAGGTGACTGGGTTCACCGATGCAAGTTTCCAAACCGATAAAGACGATTGTAAGTCGCAATATGGGTACATATTTTGTTTGAACAACAGAACAGTGAGATGGAAATCTTCCAAGCAAGATACTGTTGCAGATTCAACAATAAAAGTGAAATACTTTGCTGCGGCTGAGGCAGCAAAATAAGCATTTTGGATCTATAAAATTCCTAATTGGATTAGGACTAGTTCTGTTAGCAACTGAGCTGGGCTATAACAGAGGCTAAGGAATCACAGTCTCATCAATGATCCAAGTATGTACTTCGATGGTTTCATCTGATTCATGAGATCATACATTGTGGCAATGTCAAGATCGAAAAGATCGTTTCAGATGATAACCTTGCATATCCGCTGGCAAAAGCGATATCTCAGCATAAGCATGAGCGGCCCATACATAGTTAAGATGTTGGACACTTTAGTGATTGTCTATAGGCCAAGTGGGAGATTGTTGGAGAATTATGACCCATGGCATTACTATTTGTAAAAGACATAGTGTTTTTTGTACAAATTAACTATGTGACAAAGGAAATTTCTCTTTTATCATTTTGTAATTGGATTACTTGGATATATAAATGATAAAAGTCCTTATGATTAGTTCCGGATTAATAAGATATGAGACAGTATTAATCCATGAACGGTTTAATCATTAAATATCCCTAGTGATAGCTTAACGACATAGTTCTCATATATTTAAGTATTGGATACTTATGCAAGTGTGATAGGAGGTTCTGTTAGCCGTTGGACCAGGAACAGCTTCGCTGTGGATAGACCCCTCATAATTCCATTGGTAGTATGACTATGTGTCTATGGGAATCCGAATCAGAGTAGGTGTATGTGGTCTTAACCTGAGACTCGCATCGCTAATACTTGCGACAATCAGTACGCTTTAGTTTTGGTCGTCCGAGGCTTTAACAGGTTCTGTGTACGCCTCTTCTGGGGTTACTGAGAATCGTAGTGTATTGGGTGTGATGTCAAGATAGAAGTATCACTTCAGTCATATGGAGATGATGATCACGCAGAGATACAGAACTAGTACTCTCAAATGATGCAGCTATCGGGATAGTATGACTAGGTCATGATTATCCGATTAAAGAGACTAGTTGCTAGTGATCCGATTTATGCTTCGTACGGGGCAGACACAATTCCAGCCCCAGGCCTAGCATGTGACATCTGATACTGGATCTTAATACGCAATACATAGTATACTATGCCTGATATAGATTATATATTCTTCGTTGAATATTTCTGGAGAATTGGGTAGACACGATGCTTACTAGAAGCCAACCATGTCTTGTAAATCGGTAAGAACATGGTACGGGGTACGCACATGTTCGGAAGTCTGATGACCAGATTTACTGTCAACATATCCATGGATCTCTTGGGTCGCTTCCCAAAGATTCACCGATGACATTTGACTCGAAAAGAATTAATCTAGGATTAATTATGAGAGAGAGAAAATTAATCAGGGATTAATTGCTGCAAGAATTTATCTGGGATAAAATTTGAATACAAGAGAAAACTCGATTAATTTGGAATTAATCGATTAAATAATATATTTGATATATTAGTTGAAATCGAATTTCAAAGCGGAATTAAAATTGGATTTTAATTCGGGCGAACAAATTAATTTGGAATTAATTATTAAGCGACTTTCGTAATAATTTTACAGGGCATTATTATTTAATTAAATTAGATTTAATTACGTCGCGACGAAAAATTTGTTTAATCAGATAAAACGAACCCGAGCCCGAAGTGTGTTGGGCAAGCCAACTTGAATTTTGAATTTAAGTGGTGGGACACACTAACTTACATCAATTGACAACAAGTTATGGTGGTAGTTGAGAGCATTTAATGTATCTTACACAACACACTTTGCCTTTTTTCTTTTTTGAAAAGCATATACACGTTTTGCAAGTTGATTTTGGTATTAGGTTCTTAGAAAACAAAATATCAAACTTCATCTTCTCTATTCCTCCTCCAAAGCCAAGAACTCTCCCTCTCCCATTGGAAATTTTGTTGTAAAATTTCAAGCTTGCTAGCATATTTGGTATTGATTAAGGTGATAGGGAAACTCACCCTTGGGTTGGAAACACTCACACAAAGCTTGGAGCTTCCAACAAACATACTAAAATTTTGAAATCTACATCCGATCAACAAACAAACATACTCTCTTGATCATTCACACACAATATCATGACTTAGAGATCCTGTGGCATGTCTAGGACACTTACATTTCTTCTTCTTCACTGTCTTGAACGGCAACAACAACCATCACCCTAGTAACCACCAAAAAACTAAAACCCCAAAACCTAGGCAACCACCAAAACAACCAACAAAAAACCTTAGCCAACCACCGAAACAACCAACAATAAACCTAACCAACCACCGAAACAAAAAACCAAAAAATAATGAAGGAAACATCAACAAAAAACCTTAACCAACCACCAAAATAACAAACAAAAAACCTAGGCAACCACCAAAACAAACAACCAAAAAACAGTGAAGGAAACTGCCCCAAAAAACTGAACAAACAGCACCAAAGTAGCAGCCCAAAATACCAAAAATTAGCAACAAAAAATAACCCAAAATAGTGCAAAAAACAACTAAAACAGAAGCCCAAAAATACCAAAAACAGCAGCAAAAACAATCCCAAAAACAGTACCAAAAACAACAGCCCAAAAACACCAAAAATAGCAGAACAAAAATAGCAAAAACAGCAGCAAAAACAACCAAGAAACTGCAGCCAAAACAACCAAAAATATCAGCCAAAACAACCAAAAACAGCGACCAGAAAATAGAGAAATAGCAAACAATTGAAACAGCAAGCAGAAAATAGTGAAATGGTAAACAGAAAATAGTAAAACAGCGAGTGAAATAGCAAATCAGAAATAGCAAACAGTGAACCAGCTTCAATTCTTCCGGCGACGGCCTAACGCACTTCCGAGAAAACAACTTAAAAGGTAAGACCTCAGGTCACCCTTTACCATATTTATTTTATAGTTCCGGACGCTGCATGTCTGGCGGGACGTGAAATACGTCGAGCCGGGTATGTGAAGTCCTACATCAAAGACGGCCAAATTTCTGGTCACATTATTTTTCTCTTTCGGCATTTCGTTATTTATTTTTCTTATCTATTTAGTGTTTTTTATCTTTTTTATTTATTTATTCGCTTTCATCATTATTTTATTATTTCGCATTTAGTTTTGTTATTTATCTTTTTTTGTCTATTTATCATTATTTTATTATTTCGCTTCTATTTTTTTATTCATTACCGCATATGCATATTTATATTATTTCATTTCTATTTTTTATTTACATTGTATTAATAATTACGTAGGGTATTATCCCTTGTGGTATATCAGATGGAAACCCAGACATAAATTCTGTAGCCGAATCTGAATAGAAGGTAGTGTAGTTTGTACTTGGGATACAACTCCACGTACCACTTGGGAAATACCCACATATGCGTGACTAACCCCTCCCTTTTGTTTACTATTTATTTATTAACGCTTTATTTGCTTTTGATTATTATGATTCATGTTATCATACCTTGTATTTCTTAATTTAATTTGCTTTTATTTATATTAATGTTTATGGGTGTGCAAATTTGTGTGTTTATTTGAATTATCTTGCATGAACTGAATAAGACTTGCTATACAATTGTGTGAACCCGTCCATTATACTGGCATAAGTAAGGGACCATTCCGAACCCAACGGTTTGAGGTATTCCCTTGCGAGGGGTGAGTGCGGCGTTAAATCTTTTCCCAGTTCACATTGGGTGGTGACTCCTTTATTCTCCAGTTTAGTCCCCCACGGGCTACTCCGTACTCTCTACGGACTGCGAGTCTAACAGTGTCGTGGTAGCCGAGCATCATAGGCATAGCGGTAAACCCCGTTTCGCTCCTAAAGTTAGACATAAACATAAATTAGAGTTTGGAACTCTAGATTAAAGCTTAGAGGTATGGCTACCATTTTAGAATCACTTGACCACCTTTGGGTGACCTAGAATTGTTCACGAGACATTTCTTATTGGGATTCTAATTTGGTTTGTTTATTGGATTCAAAATTTACGCAAATGCGTATTTAGAATAAATTTAAATTTTTGTAAAAATATTTGATATTTTGAAAAAATTGATTTTTATTCTATAACATGTGTTGATGTTGGTTTTGAAATTAAAAAATAATTTTGGGTGTTTTTGAAGTGTTTAGGGAGAACCGGAAGAAATTAGCGTAAAAGACCATAATTCCTTCAAGTCACTGGAATGTGAGCTGAAGGAAGTAAGAAAACAAACAAAGAAATGAAATTAAAACAAACAAAAAATGATATGTTGATTGCGCTACAGTCCGCGCGTGCACTGTAGCGTACACTGTAGCATGCGCATACGTACTACGCGCACTGATTTTCCGGACTCCGATTCAATCCCGATTTTTTCCTATACACTCGTAATGGAATATAGTATTTCATTAAATAATTTAAAATTACACCCATACATGATATCCATGGGTTGGACCCATTTCCGATGCGCGGGGCACCGATCCGACCCTAGGGATTCCACAATTGTCCCAACACAAATTCAAGGTCCATTTTTCAGAAAATCAAAATTGGGGGGTTTTGGAAAAAAATTTGCTTGATTTTTGGGTTTTTCAATTTTGATGAAAATAATGCAAAATGTATGATGGATAGGTTCCAAACACACTCTAAAGTGATTTTAAATAAGAAATTTTAATGAATAATACCCAAATGATGCAAATCTAAAAATTTTAAAAACTAGGGTTCTAAGAGGGTTTTAAAAGAAATCCCAATATCTAAGAGCAATGAACGAAAAAGATGAGTAAAAGAGAGTAAGAAGTGAAAGAAATTACCTTAGGAGTGAAGAGAGACCGATTTGGGAGGCACATAATTGATTTTTGAGACGAAATTGCGCGAATGGCGTCGTTTAGGGTCTTAAAATACTGAGATCGGTAAACACTAACCCATACCAGTAAGTGCTATCCGAGATCGGTATACCGGTCCTAGAAGGTTTATGAAGGGAGATTTGAGCAAATTTTCAATAAAATGGCACCAAATTTAATTTTTGAGCACTTTTAATGGTTCACAAAAGTTATTTATTAACTTAATGAGATCCATTAACACTCAAAACAAACAATTAACATCATATGAAGAAAATCATGGATAATATCACTCAATACAAATAAATATGCAATCAAAAACATATTTCATTCATTCAATGTAATAATGCCTAATTCATTTTTAATTCCCGTCAATCGTTGATCAGCCAGGACAAACTTAAAAACCACATCCCATTTACCAACATGATATCTAAGGAAGTGATGCCTTATGTCAATATGCTTGGACCTAGAGTGGAGAATATATTTTTTGGACAAGTTGATGGCACTTTTGTTGCCACATAGAAAGGGAGTTTTGTCAAGAATGACCATATAGTCTCTAAGTGTATGTTGCATCCAAAGCATTTGAGCACAACAACTACCTGCCACATTATATTATGCTTTGGTAGCAGAAATGGAAATACTATTTTGTTTCTTGCTAAACTATGAGACTAAACAATTACTCAATATGTGACAAGTACCACTTGTACTCTTTCTATCCAATCTACATCCGTCAAATTCGGCATCGGTATAACTAACCAAGTCGAAAGCCATACCTTTTGGGTACCAATGTTCCAAATTAATTGTTCATGAGAGATATATAAAATTCGGACAAAGATGAGTTTCACGAGGATTAGATTGAAATCTTGCACACATACAAACACTAAACATGATATCGAGTCTACTAATGGTTAAATAAAGTAAAGATCCGATCATACTTCGATATCGTTTAATATCTACGAGGTTTACCTTCCTCGTTTTTGTCAAGTTTTAAGGCTGAACTCATGGATGTCGAATGATATTTGCTTGATTCCATCCCAAATTCCTTTAGTAGTTTTTTTGACATATTTGACTTGATTTTTTAGTATTATATCTTTTCTTTGATCAATTTGTAGTCTAAAAAGAACTTAAGCTCTCCCATCATGCTTATCTCAAAATTCCTACTCATACAATTTGAAAATTCCTCACGCAATGAGGGGTTAGTAGTTCCAAAAATAATATCATCAACATAAATTTGAACTACTAACATGTCATCATGTTTATGTTTAATGAATAGTATGGTATTAACTTTTCCCATGACAAAGCCATTTTTTAAAAGAAGAGAGGTAAGCCTATCATACCAAGATTTAGGAGCTTACTTAAGTTCATAAAGTGTTTTGGTTAATTTGTACACATGACTGGGCAAATCAACATTTTTAAAATCGGGAAGCTGTTCAACATAATTTTCCTCCATAATGTATCCATTAAGAAAAGCACTTTTCTCATCTATTTGATAAAGTGTAAATATTTTATGACAAGTAAAAGCCAAAAGGATGCGTATGGATTCAAGTCTAGCTATAAGAACAAATGTTTCATCATAATCTATTCATTCTTCTTGATTGTAGTATTGAGCCACTAATCTAGTTTTGTTTCTCACAACCAATCCCGACTCATCAAGTTTGTTTCTAAAAACTCATTTTGTTCCATGAAAACTTTGATGAGTAGGTCTAGGAACTAGATGCCACACTTTATTTCTAGTAGGAACCAATTTCCTAGCGCAGTGCACCCATGATCGGATTTGAAATTTTTTTCTGCCATTCCCTTCACTTGGCCGAATATGACTAGCTGCTTCACTGAAAACTGCTCACTGTTGTGTGGTGTACTGAGAAGAAGAAGATTCATTTTGCTTGACATCAAATAGCCTTCTGTGCTATATCTCGTTGCCAATGGGCTATACTCATAATTAAATCTCTAAACTCTTTAGAGATTAAAATGTCATACAAGTTTTTCTTTTTTATTGTTCTTGTTTCTTTTATTTCAACTCTTGAGAGAAAAGATGAATTAGGGTGGCTAGGGTTTGATCAAAATGAATTAGGGTGAAAATGAAAGAAAACTTAACCTTTTATACGTAGGGTTTTATTTTACAAAATGAAAAAAAAACCTTTCCCATTCTGACATCAGCCAGGCCAGCTAGTAATCATGGTGGCAAGTGAAATTTTGAATCGACAACGGGTATTTCTAATCTTTATCTTTGATCCAGGTTTGGATTCGAGGACGAATCCTTTCAAGAATTGAGGAAATGACATGATTCTCGTAGCATAAGAATCACTCAGCTCAGAGATACATTCCCAACTGCATCAACGATACAATTTGAGCATTTTGACGAATCAAGCCAAATCAAGTCCAACACCAAAAATTCGACCAAGACAAGACTTAATGGACTTGAGACACATCATTTGGGCCTTTTAAATGGAAGCCCACGAAATTTGGAGGATTTTGTGCAAAAGGGCGATTTTGTTATTTTGTGAAAAGTTACCTCTTTTGTTGACTTTTTGATTTTTATCTTTGTAATGTTGACTAATTATGACTTTAGTTATTATTTGTAACTTAGTTAGCGTAGCCATTTAGGTTAAATTGAATTAGAACTAAGTTAGTTAAAGGAACTATTAGGCATTCTTTAGAAATGATGCCACTTTTGTTGACTTTTTATTTTTGATCTTTTTGCCACTTGGATAAAGATCTTGGTGGGGATATTTGTAATATTTGGTAAATGACTAATTAGGACTTTAACTTTATGTAGCCATTAGGTAGTTTTAGGACCTTTTGGTATTTTTACCTTTTGAATGGCATTTTAGTAATTTTGTTTTATCCTATATATTGTAAACTTTGTCTTCTTCAATAGTAACACACAAATTTCGAATTTCTTTAAAGAAAAATGGCTATGGCCGAATTTCAAGCTTAATGGAGGGATTCCCATTTGTTTCAGCTTTGACTTATCTAAGGCGTGGCAACCTTGGTGGCATCTCCGTGCTAGCAGAACACGGTAAGGAATCATCTAAAGGGTTTGACCGGTGTTGTCACACGCGTATAACACAAGCACAAGTATCGTTCAAGTAATATAAAAAGTATCGATCTCACGAGGACTTAATACCAAGGCTATTAGTTTTATGAGGCCAAATGATTACTAGTATCTATTGGATTGATTGTTTGATTGGAATAGTGACTTTAAAATTAAAACAAGTAAATAAAAAGACGCGAAAGTAGATTGAGGAAAATTCAAGTTTATAAAACTATCCAGGGTTGTGATTTCTTCCAATATCTTGTTAAAGATGAAATGGTTATTTCATGTATGTGTAATATATTGGTTTACTAACCTGGAACACGAAATTCTACAAAAGCCTCTGTCGATGGTCAGATGCAAATACCCAGTGTAACCCAATTAAATCATATGTCTATGTCAATCAAATTACCTGGATTCATTAAGATTAAGTTCCAATTGTTGTTACCCCCGCCCGACAGGTATATGTCTATCCTGTAAGGAAATCTATTAAAGGGTTATATATCATCAATGAAGATCGTGGGCTATTAAGTCTAAGGCTGAAACCTAAAATTCCTTTGTCAAGTTTATTTTAAGTTTATCAGATCAATCTTATTAGTGGCCAGTTAACAAGACGCATTAAGCTTAAGACTTAATAAGTAAACCTTTATATTACCCAAACTATAAAATAACCCCTTATAAATCGGTGATATTGGAATTCATCACAACCCCAGATAACGGGCTTAGCTACGACACATATTTACAATTTGTAAAAACTTAAAAATAAAAGACATAAAGTAAAATGCTGAAAAGTAAATGCTAGAAATTAAAAAGGAAAAAAATACAATAAAAGAAAATGCTAGAGTTAAAGGATCCACTTTTATTATTACTATTTTAGATATCACCCTTAATATAATATATTAACTTGTGTGATATTACCAACCAGCCATATAGGCGGTAACCTGATTAAGTCAAATTAATAATTAATTACCAACCGACCAACCAGGCGGTATCCTTGCTTAATCAGATTAAAACCAATTTAATATCAATTACCAACCAGCCAATATAGCGGTATCCTCATTAAGTCAAGTTTTAAATAGTTATTATATTATAATTAAGGGAGATTAATCTAAATAGCAATAATAAAAGCTTTACTTTCACCCTAACATGGGGAAGTTACCTCCTCATTGCTGAATAGTAAAAACTGAAAAAGTAAAGAAAGTAAATTACTATTACAAAAAGTAAATAAAATTAATTACAAAACTAAAATTAAAACAAACTAGATACAAACTCCTTATAATTATCAGAGAATTACATATAGGAAGGTACATCTGAAACTGAAATTTTAAGCTGAATTTATAGGCAAAAAAATGCATCGTGCGTCGCGACGCGCAAGTTTGTTCTTGCATCGCGACGCGCCTACGTGGCACGCTCTGATTGGCTGCTTTGATTCCCTTATCTGCTGATGTGGCATTTTGGATGATTAACTCAATATTTTTACTAACGTGGTGATGACATGGCGATGATGTGGAGATGATGTAGTGACACGTGGCGATGTTGATTGTCGGCACCGTGTGATTATGACACGTGTCACGAGATGATTGGCTGATGATGATGTGTCTGACACGTGGCATGCTGACTCGACATGTGATTGATTTGGACGCCACGTGGCTAACACATGGACGACATGTGGTGATGGTGATTATCGGCAGGATGTGATGATGACACATGGCACGACGCACGTTAGCATGATCGGCTGTGATGTTGACATGTGGCAGGCGAATGTTAGCAGAGGTGTGGCGCACGTTAGCGGTCGTGACGTAGGCTGCGCGTCGCGATGTGCCAAAAGACAGTTTGCCCTTTTTGTCTATCTTTCATTGTTTTGACCCCGAATCACCTCTAGATAGTCCCGAAGCTTTATTTATCAACAAAATAACACAAAACACATCAAAATATTCACAAAACTCAAGAAACTATACAAATATTAGGTCAAATAAGTGGGAAATAATGATACATTAACCACTCATCACACCCCCAAACCTAACATTTTGCTAGTCCTCCAGCAAAATAATAAAATAAAATAACATAAACATCTTTAAAATAAAATTAAGCTAAGCCACTTTCGTAGGGATCACAGTTGCATTTAGCGTATGTAAGAAGCCTTTAAACCCTTAGGTGTCCCTAGTGGACGAGTTATAGTCTCGTGAGGGCTTACAGCAACGATGCCTACAAACGGTTTACAAAAGTAAAAAAGATAGTAAAACTAATGCACACAAAAATAAAAAGACAAGAGAAAAGAGAATAAAAAATTTGTGACTAACCATGTGAAACTTCTTATCCAAGTTTAGAGTTGTTTTCTTTCTTTCTAAATTATTGAATAAGTAAATTCTCCGATTTATTTTAACCATTCCCTATACACACAGCCAACAAAATATTAATCAACTCATTTTTGCCCACAATAGTCACAAGTGTAGTTGAGAAGAGAGTAATATTTTTGTCCTAAAGTTGTATCAGAATACACACATTTTTTAGCAATGGAAAATTTTTCTGATTTTTTTTTTATATTCAATATCTTCCATCCATGTAGCGAGCTTTAGGCCAGTGACTCCCAAACCAGTTTACTTTAGGGCACTGGGTGTTAAGATACCCCTATGGACTTAATTACTCAGACTTCATATATATATATATATATATATTTTGCAACATCTTCCATCCATGTAGCAAGCTTTGGGCCAGTGGCTCCCAAACCAGTTGGTTTTAGAGCACTAGGTGTTAAAACACCCATACAGACTTAATAACTCGGATCTCAGATGTTTTTTTTATCCCATCGCTTTTTATGAACGCTTCTTCCAATTAAACTAGAACACTTAATATTACAAGCTTGTCAATTACAACTCATGTCTGTATATTACCATGTATGTTGATAATATCTGTCAACTGAGCATATGAAGATCCATTTTAATCAGTTTTAAGGAGAATTCACATATTAAATAATTTAAAGGAAATATATAAAAATTAACTTATTTCGAAATAGGTTGAGATACGTCTCAGGAGTGGAAACTCCTTACACAGCTATTTCACCCGATTAATCAAATTAAAAACACAAAAACATAAAATATTTTTTTGTTTTTTGTAAATTTTTTCAATTTTTTTTTCAAAAATTTTGGATTAAAAATAAAAACAAAAAATACTACAAATATTCCTCACCCCCAAACCTAAATGAGACATTGTCCCCAATGTCTTAAAAATTAGAAGATGAGTTTAGAAGATAGTACCTGGTTAGCTGAAATTCTATATCTAGAAAGGAAATTAAAGGTTGAGATCCAAATTTATTCGACGCTTCTTACCACGATCATCATAAAATCCTGGGCAGTTCTGGCAGTGAAGAGGAGTTCTTTTAAAGGTTTTGACATGAACCCATTTCTCCGGGCATCATCAAGAAATACACAAAGAAAATCATAAAATCCATCTGCGTTGAAAAGTCCAATTGGTTTCTGGTGTATGTTCAAGTTCGCCCATGATAGTACTGTAAAAATCTCCTCCAACGTACCCAAACCACCTGGCAAAGCAATAAAAATATCAGCACGGTTAATCATTTCCACCAGTCGTTCTGACATACCTGGCACGATCAGTTCTTCTTCGTTTGATGATCCTATAAGATGCGCCTCTGCCAAGGATTTTGGGATGATTCCCAGAACTGAACTACCTCTTTCTTGTACAGCCTTTGAAACTATCCCCATTAGTCCAAGATTGCCATCGCCATATACTAGGTGCATATTACTTTCGGTTAAGACTCGTCCCAATTCCTGTGATGCTGCTACGCATTGTGGCTTAGTACCAACACTAGTACCGCAAAACACACAGATGTTTTCAACTCTTCTTTTTGAAGTAGCTTCCATTTTTATGTATTTCATTCTAAGCACTGGATGCCTTCAAGAGTGCAATGATGAGTTGAATTTATAATATCTGAAAAAGGGTGGGTAATAATAGCACTAGTATATGCCAAATGACAATTATTAGATAAACAGTATAATGTATCCTGAAAGTCAAAAGATCTGGATCATGTCGGAGAAAATAAAAGAAAACAACAAAAAAAATCACAATTATTAGGAAAAGACAATGAGATATAATATTTACAATAATTTACGGCTTGATTGACGTCTATGCGTCAGGGACAAGCTTCCCATCCAATTTTCATAAAAAATGGCAAACAAGGTCTTTTTAAGTCAGATTTCCGAGACTTAACTGTTGTCTTTCTCTTTTTACGTGAATTTCATGATACACATATCCACTGGGATGTGTCTCAAGAATTAGATATGTCATCTAAAGACTCCTTACTCAAGCCATCCCTAATGAAATTTATCTTATCTTCACGGTTATCAGACACCATTCCTAGAGAACGACAATGAGTTTCACAAAACATACGAGCACATTTATGGCATACACCCATTCTTTTAGCTCTTCTCTTTTTAGCATAGGTGCTTCTTCCTAAAGCAGAGAAATGTGAAATAAAAGAGTCAGAAGACTCACCTGCCAATCGGACCCGTGCTTCAATAATCCAACAAATGTCATTATTGTTGGGTTCTCTAAGAACAGGCCTAGGATTATTTAAGCATAAAATCATGTGAATACTCGAAGTAAGAATGCAGAAAAATACTTACAACGATTGGTTATGTGGATGTGTTGAGAATAAAATTTTTTTGCTCCTTTAGAAGTGCTCCAAGCTCCCCTTTGATTTGTATGGTTGAGCTCCAAGCTTGATGAATGAATTCCAAACTCAAGGGATCGTTTCCCTAACACCTTGGCTGACCCTTTAAGTGCTAGCGATGGAAGAAATTTGTAACGATAATCTTCCCTTTGTGTCTTGTTTTTCTTAGCAAAGTGAGAAGCAATGATAGGGAGAGGCTCACGGTTTTTTTGTGAGAATGAGAGAGTGATGTGAGTTTTCAATTTTTGTTTAATGTATTTTTATTTCAAAAATCAAATCCATTTACAAAAAGTTAAGTTTGTAAATATCCATCACAAGTCAAACTTGTGTAAGTAACAAGTTACCAACTAATATGCTCACTAACTTCTATCACCTTAAAGCAAATAAAGTGACTAATGATGTGACTTGATGTGGGCCCCACTTTGATTCAAAATCTGAGTGGGCCCGCAAACACATTTCGGGCTCGGGTTCGTTAATTCCGAATTAACGAATTTTCCGTTGCGACTTAATTAAATCAAATTTAATTAAATAATTATGCCTAGCAAAATTACTATTAAAGTCGCTCGCGAATTAATTCTAAATTAATTTGTTCGCCCGAATTAAAATCCAATTTTAATTCTGTTATGAAATCTAATTTCATATAATATATCGAATATATTATTTAATCGATTAATTCCGAATTAATCGTTCTCTCTCTTCTATTTGAATTTTATCCCAGATAAATTCTCTCCGTAAATAATCCTAGATTAATTTTCTCTCTCTCAGAATTAATCCCAGATTAATTCTGTTCGAGTCATACGTTATCGGTGAATCTTCGGGAAACGACCCATGAGATCCCTGGATATGTTGGTAGTAAATTCGGTCGTCGGACTATCTGAACACGTGCGTACCTCGTACCACGTTCTTTTCGATTTACAAGGCATGGTTGGATTCTAGCAAAGCGTCGTGCCTACCCAATTCTCCAGAAATAGTCTTTAAGGAATATATAATCTTTGTCAAGCGTAGTATACGTAGTATTGCATATTGCGATCCAGTATCGGATGTCACATGAAAGGCCTGGGGCTGGAATAGTGTCTGCCCCGTACGAAGCATATATCGGATCACAAGCAACTAGTCTCTTTAATCGGATAATCATGACCTTGTTATATTATCCCGATAGTTGCAACATAATAGAGTACTAGTTTTGTATCTCTGCGTGATCATCATCTCCATATGACTGAAGTGGTACTTCCATCTTGACATCACACCCAATACACTACGATTCTCAATAAACCCAGAAAAGGCGTACACAGAACCTGTTAAAGCCCCGGACGACCAAAACCAAAGCGTATTGATTGTCGCAAGTATTAGCGATGCAAGTCTCAGGTTAAGACCAAACACACCTACCCTGATTCGGATTCCCATAGACACATAGTCATACTACCAATGGGATTCCGATGGGTCTATCCAGAGTGAAGTTGTTTCTGTACCATCGGCAAACACAACCTCATATCACACTTGCATAAGTATGCAATACATAAATATATGAGAACTATGCTGTTACATTTCCATAACACGCACAAGTGCAATACTAGTCTATTCTGCATTTTCGATGTCCAGTCTCGATTAGACTATGACTAGGGATATTTAATGATTAAACCTTCGGGGATTGATACTGTCTCATATCTTATAATCTGGAACTAATCACAAGGACTTTTATCATTTATATATATTCAAGTAATCATTTTACAAAATGATAAAATAGCAATTTCCATTGTCATATAGTTAATTTGTACAAAAACCACAATATCTTTTACAAATATTGACGCTATGGGTCATAATTGTCCAACAATCTCCCACTTGGCCTATAGCCAGTCACTCAAGTATCTAACACCTGAACTATGTACATGTCGCTCAAACTTTTGCTGAGGAACAGCTTTCGTCAGCGGATCTGCAATGTTGTCATCCGATGCGACCTTCTCGATCTTCACATCGCCATGATGTATGATCTTACGAATCATATGGAAATGTCGAAGTACATGCTTGGATCGTTGATGAGACCGCGGTTCCTTAGCCTACGCTATAGCCCCGTTATTGTCATAATATAATGGAATGGGCTCAGCTTCTAACGGATTTACTCCTAATATAATTAGGAATTTACGGATCCAAACTACCTCTTTTACTCCTTCAGCTGCAGCAATATATTCGACTTCTGTTGTTGAATCGGCAATAGTCTCTTGCTTGGAAGATTTCCAGCTTACTGCTCCGTTGTTCAAACAAAATATGTACCCAGATTGCGACTTACAGTCGTCTTTATCGGTTTGGAAACTTGCATCGGTAAACCCAGTTACCTCAAGTTCTCCATCTCTATAGATTAAGAACGCATCCCTAGTTCGTCTAAGATACTTAAGGATGTTCTTAATTGTTGGACAGTTATGCCCATAGCATCACTATTTGTACAGATCATGGTGTTGTTGTACAAATTAACTATGTGACAAAGGAAATTGCCCTTTTATCATTTGTAATTAGATTACCGAGATGTATAAATGATAGAAGGTCCATATGATTAGTTCCGGGTTGAGATGATATGAGACAGTATCAATCCATAAAGGTTTAATCATTAAATATCCCTAGTCAGAGTATTATCGAGATTGGACATCGATAATGCGTAAAAGACTAGTATTACACTTGTACGCGTTGTGGGAGCATAACGACAGAGTTCTCATATATTTGGGTATAGGATACTCATGCAAGTGTAATAGGAGGTTGTGTTTACCGATGGTACGGGAACATCTTCGCTCTGGATAGACCCCTCGGAATTCTATTGGTAGTATGAATATGTGTCTATGGAAGTCCGAATCAGGGTAGGTGTATTTGGTCTTAACTGAGACTTGCACCGCTAATACTTGCGACAATCAATATACTTTGGTTTTGGACGTCCAGGGCTTTAACCGGTTCTGTGTCGCCTCTTCTGGGTATATTGAGAATCATAGTGTATTAGGTGTGATGTCAAGAGGGAAGTATCACTCCAGTCATAGTGGAGATAATGATCACGTAGGATACGAAACTGGTGCTCTTATATACTGCAGCTATCGGGATAATATGACTAGGTCATGATTATCCAATTATAGAGACTAGTTACCAGAGATCCAATATGTGCTTCGTACGGGGGAGACTTAATTCCAGCCCGAGGCCTTGCACGTTACATCCGATACTGGATCGAAATACGCAATTCTACGTATACTACGTCTGATATAGATCACATATTCCAGTAAGAATATTTCTGGAGAATTGGGTAGGCACGGTGCTTTGCTAGAATCCAATCATGTCTTGTAAATCGGTAAAAACGTAGTACTAGGTACGTACGTGTTCGGATAGTCCGACGACTGGATTTACTGCCAACATATCCGGGGATCTCATCGGTCGCTTCCCGAAGATTCACCAATGACGTATGACTCGCACTTTATTAATCTTGGATTAATTATATGACAGAGAAAATTAATCTGGGATTAATTACGGAGATATTTTATCTAGGATAAAATATTATTTATAGAGAGAGAACGATTAATTTGGAATTAATCGATAAAATAATATATTCGATATATTATACGAAATTGGATTTCGACGCGGAATTAAAATTGATTTTAATTCGGGCGAACTAGTTAATTTAGAATTAATTCATTAGCGATGTGAATTGTAATTTTGCTAGGCATAATTATTTATTAAATTAGATTTAATTACGTCGCAACGGAAAATTCGTTAATTCAGAATTAGCGAACCCGAGCTCTGGAGTGTTTGCGGGCGCACTCACATTTCGAATTCAAGTGAGGCCCACAAGTCACATCAAGCGTCAAATCATTAGTCACTTTGATTGATGTGATGTCTAGTCACTTTGAGTGATTGACAACATGACACTTTTGATGTGAATAGTGATAGAGGTGGTTGTAGGCTTAAATGCCTTGACTTTTTGAAAGAAAAAATTAGTATTAGATTTTGAAAACCTAAACCACAACTCTTTCTCTTCACTCACTCCCTTATCTTTCTCGGCCAAGGGCCATCTTCTTCCTTTTGTTTTCTACAAAACCGTGAGATGAATGAGAAACTAAGGAAAATTTGTGACAATTTTTACTATGCTAGCACATGAAGAGTCATCCTAAGGTAATAGGGAACTAACTTATGAGCATAGAATCACCACACAAAGCTTGGAGCTTGGAGATTCATCCATGGAGTTGACCGAAAATGGAGGAACACAAAGAGTAGCCAAAGCCGAGAGCTTCAAGGGAGCTTGGAGAAATTTTTGTTGTTCCTCGCATCGCCAAATCCGATCAATGTAAGTATGATTCTGCCATTCTTCATTGTTGTATTCTCACATGTTTCTTGCTTGAAATCAATCTTGGGACTAACTAGAAACCCAACATTAATCGCAACCCAATGACCATCACCTGGATCGGCCTGATAGCGACTACACATGCTCAAAGCATAGGAGACATCAGGTCACGTATATATCATGGCATACATGATCGATCCGACTGCATAAGCGAATGAGATCCGACTCATGTTGTCTCTCTCATCTTGAATTTTAGGACACATGTCCTTAGATAGAGTGACACCATGTGACACTGGCAACAGTCCCCTCTTAGACTGTTCCATGTTGAATCTATTTAACACTTTGTCAATGTATGTGCTCTAGGAGAGACCAAGCAGCTTTCTAGATCTATCCTGGTAGATCTTTATTCCCATAATAAAGGTTGCTTCTCCCAGATCTTTCATGGAGAATTTTAATGAAAGCCAAGCTTTCACCGATTGTAGCATGGGAATGTCATAGCCCATAAGCAATACATCATCAACATAAAGGAAAATGAATGTCAGTGCGCTCCCACTAACCTTCTTATATACATAAGGATCATCCTCGTTTTGAATGAAATCATATTGTTTTATGATCTCATCAAAACGAAGGTTCCAAAAACGTGATGTTTGCTTCAATCCATAAATGGATCGATTTACCTTGCATACCTTGTCTGCATCTTTTTTTATGACAAAATCATCAGGCTGTTGCATATAAACATCCTCCAAAAGGTTTGCGTTAAGGAAAGTGATTTTGACGTCCATCTGCCATATTTCGTAATCGAAATATGCAGGAATAACAAGCATTATCTGAATGGATTTAATCATGGTAACAGGTGAAAAAGTTTCATCGTAATCGACACCATGTCATTGATGATACCCTTTCGCTACAAGCCTAGCTTTATACATTTGTATGTTGCCATCCATGTCGGTCTTCTTCTTGAAGACCCATTTGCAACCAATAGGCTTTACGCATTCTGGTGCATCAACCAGTGTCCAAACATGGTTGGTGTACATGGAATCCATTTCAGACTTCATGGCATCTTGCCATAAACCGGAGTCGACATCTTGTATCACTTCCTCATACGTTGTTGGTTCGTCTTCCTCAATATGATTAATATTCACATGAGGTGAGATCAGAAACCTATACCTCTCAGGTTGTTTTCTGACTCTCTCCGACCAATGCGATTCTTGTGTATTAGAAGATTGTGGTACAGTTTCATCCCCGATGAATTGTTCATGATCCGTTAAGTAATTGGTGCCAGGAAAGTATCACTCTGATTTTCATCGAGTTCTACTTTCCTCCCACTAACCACTGCATTTACGAATTCCTTCTCAAGGAAAACCGCATGTAGAGCAACAAATACTTTGTTCTCTTGTGGGTTGTAGAAGTAATATCCTTTGGTTTCCTTAGGATAACCTACAAATAGGCACTTATCTGATTTGGGTTCTAGTTTGGTACCATCCAAACGTTTAACGTATGCCCAGCAACCCCAAATCTTTAGGAATGAGAAACCCAATTTCTTTCTTGTCCATATCTTATACGGAGTCTGTTGAACAGACTTTGACAACCTTATTCAAAATAAGTATTGCACTGTTCAATACATATCCCCAGAAGGAAATAGGTAGCTCAGTGTGACTCATCATAGACCTTACCATGTCCAATAAAGTGTGGTTTCTCCATTCGGACACATCGTTTAATTGAGGTGTTCCGGGAGTAGTCCACTATGAAAGAATACCATACTCTTTCAAGTAATAAAGAAACTCATTTGCTAAAGTATTCTCTACCACGGTCTGACCGTAATGTTTTAATACTTTTGCCGGTCTGTTTTTCTACTTCGTGTCAAAACTCTTTGAATTCCTCAAAGGTTTCAGACTTGTGTCTCATAAGATACATATAACCATAACGCGATGCATCATCCGTAAAGGTTACGAAATATTTATATCCATCTCTAGCCTAGCTAGACATGGGCCCACATACGTCACTATGAACAAGGGCTAATAGTTCGGTGGCACGAGCACCTTTACCGCTAAAAGGTCTTTTAGGCATTTTGCCTAACAAACAAGATTCGCAGACGTCATATGAATTTGGATCAAATCCATCCAAGTACCCACTCTTCGAAAGTGTGGATATGCGAGTCTTGTTAATGTGTCATAGACGACAATGCCACATATAGGTTTCATCTTTGTTACTTAATTTAAGACTTTTGTTTGTTACATTATATGTTTGAGATTGATTTATATTCAAAATATAAAGACCATTATACACATCAGCACTGCATATCTCAATATCATTTTTATACATAAAACACCAAGTGTTTCTAAATACAAAAGTATACCCACATTGGGCTAAACAAGATACAGAAATAATATTCCTAGTCAAACTAGGTACATAATAACAGTCTGATAAGTTTAGTACATGCCCCGAGGGCAGTTCCAAAATATAAGTCCCAATGGCCAAAACGGCGACTCTAGTCCCATTTCAAACTCGGAGGTCAATCTCTCCTGAGGCCAGTCTCCTGCTAATCTGTAGATCCTACACATCAATACATATATGAGTACCACAACCAGAATCAAAAATCCAAATTTTAAAACTAGAAGTAAACATGTTTATTTCTTTAACAAACATATCTAAAGTCGGTGCCTTGCCCGCTTTGATTTCCTTCATGTGCACCTTGTACTCACGGCAGTCACGTTTCCAGTGACCCCGTTTTCCACACTGTAGGCAGACATCTTGGGATTTGTCCTTAGCCTTCACATAAGACTTTGATGATTTGGCCTTGCCCTTCTTCTTCTTCTTCTTCTTTACACCTCCAGTAGCCTTTGGCCAAGACTTCGCAGACTGAGATGTTGAAGTGAAGTGCACCTCGCGCTTTTTGCCCTTCAATAGCTCTTTTTCTGCTTCACGCAGCATTGCCATCAACTCTCCAAGAGTATGGTCTTGGTTCATCATATTGTAGTTCATGATGAACTCATTTCATCTTTCAGGAAGAGACTGCAAGATCAAATCTATAGAACTCTCAGCCTCAAAGGTTATGCCTAGCTGACCCAGCTGTTCGATGTTAGCAATCATCTGCAACACATGGTGCTCGAAAAATGTACCCTCTGACATTCGAGAGCGAAAGAGCTTCTTCTGCAATTCATACCTTTGTGATCTAAGGTTAGATCGATGAAGGTCCTTCAATTTTACCATCATATTATAGGGATCCAATCCCTTATTCTGGCGATGAAATTGAGGGGCATTGCAGCGAGCATGACGGATTGAGCAATTGAGTTGTCCTCGCTATGAGTCTTCCAAAGCTCAAGCTCAAGCGGCTGGTCAATTCCGGGCTTAGGCTTGAGAGGTCTCTCTATCGTATAGAGCATCTTCTCGGCCCCCAGAACGATCCTGAGGTTCATATCCCAGTTAGGAAAGTTCGCACCATTAAAGACATTTTCGCCAATGATAATGTCCCTAAAATTGATCTTTCCCGCCATCTTAATTGCAATAGTCTAACTATTCAATTAATGATTTTTGGGTACAATCCAACTGTTACAAGAAAATAATAAAATATTAGTCCAACTAATAAATACATAAAATGACGAAATAATTTGAAAGCGCGTATTGGCAAGTATTTGAACGAAATTGCAAATTCAATACTAGCCTCCCATTATTTTTCGGCGAGCTTCTAACCCTCTGTTGAGTACTCGGGAAACCTAGTTTCCTAGTGGGCTAGGATCCCGTTAAATAACACACAACCTTGACTTTGGCCAACAAGCTGTATGATATTTAACTAGGTAAGTCTCTAAGATCAATTGGATCTCATCCAATTCCTAGATCCGATAGGTGGACCTCCAAGTCCGAAACATATATACAATATATATGCCAATATATCCAATATATTTTCCTAACCTTTTCTTCTGAATCAACTAAGCCTTGGCTTTGGTTCAATAAGCTTAATGATTCCAGTTAAACGAGACTTATTGACCTTGGAAAACTTCGTAATCCATGTCGATGAACAATAAGTGACCTTGACTTTGGCCAACAAATCACAACTTTCCCAAGATATGTGATATGGAACAAAGCTTTCATGGTTCAAACACATCCGCGATGGACATTGATCTTGACTTTGGCCAACAAACCAATGCCAATCTTGGATCTTGAGAAAGAACCACTCAATGGAAGGAATTCACTCAATATTTTTTTGAGGGTTTTTCACGTTAATTGGCAACCAATTTATTATCTTTGATTAGGTCTCATCATACACCCTTAAGCATGTATTCTAAAAGCATAATAAGGCGCGAAATAAATAATAACGATATATAGATGGATATTTAACACATTATTCCTATAACAAATCACTGAATTTCCTCTCCCCGGCTAGCACTATTCTAACTTCTACCCAATTACATAATACAATAAAGAAACCTCATTTACATTGAGGGGAATTGGTGATAAGAGAATTACAAAGAGTCAAGAGATAAAGGCTAGACACGCAGGTCCAATTTAATAAATTCTAAATTTATTAAAATAATTTCCAAAATTGCCCTCACCCATCTAATATCCATCTGATATATATTATTCATACAATACATACATGTATTCACATAAATCATTTTATTCAATCAATCTAATCCAATTAATTAATATTTGAATTAAGTGATCATCCAATGTTCAAACAACGATTTGATTTGCGCGAGTCCAACTCGTTTAAAAATAAGTACTCAAAGTGCAAATTCTTGAATTATATCGAACTATAATTTTAAATTTGATTTAATTTGTTTTCAATACTAATTCATATTTAATTCCAAATTAAATAATTACACTTTATTAATGTGCCTTTACGACTTAGATTCTAAATCTAATCTTAATGGGTCTCAAAGGCCCAATTAACATCCAATGTCAATTTAATTAAAATCCTATGGGCTTTTAATTAATTCATAAGGCATGGGCTTTAGCCAATATGGGTCAAACCCAAATGCCAAGGCTCAATAAAGGAATCACCCTATTTTCCATAAAATTAATTTCGGCCCATTAGGCCCATTAATTATATTTGGACTTAACGGAATGGTTTTAGGCCCAATTTGGATCCAATCCAATTGTCATAAACCAACTTGGCCCAACCAAGCCCATTAGGCCCAAATATAACAATTTTAGCCCAATTCCAAATTTAAGCCTAATTAATTAAATTCCAATATTCCAAATATCACAATTTATTTACTAAAATGTGTATTGCCATAATTAATTAGTTAAATTAACATTTCCAAAATACCGATTTAATTAATAAATCATGCTTTATTATTTTCAATACATGTCCAACACAATTGAAGCAAAATCAACTCATAAACATGCTCTCTAATTCAGGGTAATTTAGGCTTTTTATATCCGATTTTGATTTCAATCCAATTAAATCACAAATCAATATACTCAAGCATTTTAAACACATCCAATGGTCTAAAAATCAAAAAATCACCATGACATAAGGGCTTCAAACTCTCGGCCAAGCCAAATATTTTGGAGAAAAATTATCAAATCAATTTTTCATAAAATTAATCATGCATAACTCTAAGTTATCATAATCTAAGCATACTCAAACAAACAATTTGATAAAATCATGCTCCAAGCAAAATACCCAAATTCAAGATTATGAACCCTAATCAATTTCATGCTTAATTTGGCTCTGATACCATTGTTGGGTTCTCTAAGAACATGCCTAGGATCATTTAAGCATAAAATTATGTGAATACTCGAAGTAAGAATGCGGAAAAATACTTACAACGATTGGTTATGTGTATGTGTTGAGAACAAAATTTTTTTGCTCCTTTAGAAGTGCTCCAAGCTCCCCTTTGATTTGTATGGTTGAGCTCCAAGCTTGATGAATGAATTCCAAACTCAATTGATTGTTTCCCTAACACCTTGTTTGACCCTTTAAGTGCTAGCTATGGAAGAAATTTGCAACAAAAATCTTTCATTTGTGTCTTGTTTTTCTCGGCAAAGTGAGAATCAATGAGAAGGAGAGGCTCACGGTTTTTTTTGTGAGAATGAGAAAGTGACGTGAGTTTTCAATTTTTGTTTAATGTATTTTTATTTCAAAAATCAAATCCATTTAAAAAAGTTAAGTTAGTAAATGTCCATCACAAGTCAAACTTGTGTAAGTAGCAAGTTAATGTTTGACAATTATGACCCATAACATCACTATTTGTACAGAACATTGTGTTGTTGTACAAATTAACTATGTGACAAAGGAAATTGCTCTTTTATCATTTGTAATTGGATTACCGGGATACATAAATGATAAAAGTCCATATGATTAGTTCCAGATTGATAAGATATGAGACAACATCAATCCATGAAGGTTTAGTCATTAAAATGTCCCTAGTCATAGTATTATCGAGATTGGACATCGATAATGCGGAATAGACTAGTATTGCACTTGTGCGTGTTATGGGAGCGTAACGGCATAGTTATCATATATTTGGGTATTGGATACTCATGCAAGTGTAATAGGAGGTTGTGTTTACCGATGGTACGGAAACAGCTTCGCTCTGGATAGACCCCTCAAAATTCTATTGGTAGTATGACTATGTGTCTATGGAAGTCCGAATCAGGGTAGGTGTATTTGGTCTTAACCTGAGACTTGCACCGTTAATACTTGCGACAATCAATATACTTTGGTTTTGGTCGTCCAGGGCTTTAACAGGTTCTGTGTACGCCTCTTCTGGGTATATTGAGAATCGTAGTGTATTGGGTGTGATGTGAAGCTAGAAGTATCACTCCAGTCATAGTGGAGATGATGATCACGTAGGATACGAAACTGATGCTCTTATATGCTGCAACTATCGGGATAATATGACAAGGTCATAGTTATCCAATTATAGAGACTAGTTACCAGACATCTGATATGTGCTTCGTATAGGGCACAAATAATTCCAGCCCTAGGCCTAACATGTGACATCGGATATTGGATCGCAATACGCAATACTACGTATACTACGCCTGATATAGATTACATATTCCTTTAAGAATATTTCTGGAGAATTGGGTAGGCTCGGTGCTTTGCTAGAAGCCAACCATGTCTTGTAAATCGATAAAAACGTAGTACTAGGTACGTACGTGTTCGGATAGTTCGACGACCGGATTTACTACCAACATATCTGTGTTGGACAATTATGACCCATAACATCACTATTTGTACAGAACATGGTGTTGTTGTTGGACAGTTATGACCCATAACGTCACTATTTGTACATATCATGGTGTTGTTGTACAAATTAACTATCTGACAAAGGAAATTGCTCTCTTATCATTTGTGATTAGATCACCAAGATGTATAAATGATAGGAGGTCCTTATGATTTGTTCCTGGATTGAGATGATATGAGACAGTATCAATCCACGAAGGATAAATCATTAAATATCCCTAGTCAGAGTATTATCGAGATTGGACATCGATAATGCGTAAAAGACTAGTATTACACTTGTGCGAATTGTGAGGGCATAACGGTATAGTTCTCATATATTTGGGTATATGATACTCATGCAAGTGTAGTAGGAGGTTGTGTTTTACCGATGGTACGGAAAACAGCTTCGCTCTGGATAGACCCCTGGGAATTCAATTGGTAGTATTACTATGTGTCTATGGAAGTCCGAAATCAGGGTAGGTGTATTTGGTCTTAACCTGAGACTTGCACCGCTAATACTTGCGGCAATCAATATACTTTGGTTTTAGGTCATCCAGGGCTTTAACAGGTTCTGTGTACGCCTCTGCTAGGTATATTGAGAATCGTAGTGTGTTGGGTGTGATTTCAAGACGGAAGTATCACTCCAGTCATAGTCGAGATGATGGTCACGTAGGATACGGGACTGGTTCTCTTATATGCTGCAGCTATCGGGATAAAATGATTAGGTTATGTTTATCTGACTATAGAGACTAGTTACCAGAGATCCGATATGTGCTTCGTACGGGGCAAACACATTTCCAGCCCCAGGCCTTGCACGTGACATCCAATACTGGATCGAGATACGCAATACTACGTATACTACGCCTGATATAGATCGCTTATTCCTGTAAGCATGTTTCTGGAGAATTGGGTAGGCATGGAGCTTTGCCAGAAGCCAACCTTGTCTTGTAAATTGGTACAAAGGTAGTTCTAGGTACTCACGTGTTCGGATAGTCTGACGACCGTATTTACTACCAACATATCCGGGGATCTCATGGGTCGCTTCCCGAAGATTCACTGATGACGTATGACTCACACTTTATTAATCTGGGATTAATTAGTAGAGAGATAAAATTAATCTGGGATTAATTACAGAGATATTTTATCTGGGATAAAATATTGATAAAAGAGAGAAAACGATTATTTTGGAATTAATTGATTAAAATAATATATTCGATATATTAAATGAAATTGGATTTCGACGGGGAATTAAATTTAGAATTTAATTCGGGCAAACGAGTTAATTTAAAATTAATTCATTAGCGACGTGAATGGTAATTATGCTAGGCTTGATTATTTAATTAAATTAGATTTAATTACGACGCAACGGAAAATTCGTTAATTTGGAATTAGCGAACCCGAGCTCAGGATTGTTTGCGAGCGCATTCGCATTTTGAATTCGAGTGCGGCACGCAAGTCAAATCAAGCGTCAAATTGCTTGTCACATCAAGCGTCAAATCATTAGTCACTTTGAGTGATGTGACAACTTGTCACTTGATTGATTGATTTATGTAAATAGTGATGTGAGTGGTTGATAGCATTTAATGCCATTTTGCAGCCAAATTTTGTGTTGACTTTTGGAAAGCCTTTTACAAAATTTGGTATATGTTTATAATTGATTTTAGAAATCAATTTCAACTAACACAACTCTTTAAACTATTCTCTCTCTCTCACGCCTTTTGGGCATTTTCTTCTTCCTTTTCACTGCACTTTGTCGTGAGTCATGGACAAGTAAAGAGTGAATTTTATGGCAAAATTCCAAGGTGCTAGCACACAATGGAGACATACAAAGGTGATAGGGAAACCCACTTGTGAGCTTGGAATACCATTTGAGAAGCTTGGAGCTTCAAGGATCATCCATGGCCGAATTCTTGGAGGAGCAAAATACCTCACTGCCGTGAGCTTCTTGGAGGGAGAAAAAGTTTTTTTTGTTCATCACCGCATCGCTTAACCGCTCGAGTTTTGTTATGTGTCTATGGGAGTCCGAATCAGGGTAGGTGTATATGGTCTTAACCTGAGACTTGCATCGCTAATACTTGCGACAATCAATATACTTTGGTTTTGGTCGTCCGAGACTTTAACAGGTTCTGTGTACGCCTCTTCTGGGTATACTGAGAATCGTAGTGTATTGGGTATGATGTCAAGATGGAAGTATCACTTCAGTCATATGGAGATGATGATCACACATGGATACAGAACTGGTACTCTAAGTGTTATAGCCATCGGGAAGTATGACTAGGTCATGACTTTCCGATCATAAAGAGACTAGTTGCTTGTGATCCGATATATGCTTCGTACGGGGCAGACACAACTCCAGCCCAGGCCTTGCATGTGACATCCGATACTGGATCGTAATACGCAATACTACGTATACTACGCCTGACAAAGATCTTGTATTCAGTAGCAGAATATTTTTGGAGAATTGGGTAGGCACGGTGCTTTGCTAGAAGCCAACCATGTCTTGTAAATCTGTACAAACGTGGTACTGGGTATGCACGTATTTGGATAGTCCGATAACCGTATTTACTGCCAACATATCCAGGGATCTCTTGGGTCGCATCCCAAAGATTCACTGATGATGTTTGACTCGAATAATATTAATCTGGGATTAATTATGAGAGAGAATATTAATATGGGATTAATAATGAGAGAGAATATTAATATGAGATTAATAAGGAGAGAAAATTAATCTGGGATTAATTACGGCAAGAATTAGTCTTGGATTAATTATCAGAGAAAGAATTAATCTGTGATTAATTGCGTCGAGAATTTATCTGGAATTAAATTCGTCGAGAGGAGAGAACGCGATTAATTTGGAATTAATCGATAAAATAAATTTAATAGTTAAATTAGATTTTACTATTTAATTTATTTAATTGGGCTAAATAATATATTAGATATAATAATTGAAATTGGATTTCAATGAGAAATTAAATTGGATTTTAATTTTAGCGAACGAATTAATTTGGAATTAATTCGCGAGCGATTTTCGTAATAATTTTACTGGGTACTATTATTTAATTAAATTAGATTTAATTATATCGCGACGGAAAATTCGTTTAATCGGATTAAACGAATCAGAGCCCAAAGTGTGTTGAGCAAGCCCACTTGAATTTTAAATTTAAAGTGGAGCCCATTTCACTTACATCATTAGTCAATTTAGTAGTGATTGACATGAGTGATGGATTTTGGTGGAATCTTGTGAAAAACTCAATGTATTTAATTTTGGAAATTAATTCTTTTCTCTCTCCCCTGCTATATGGCCGAAATGGCCTTCACTCTTGGCCGAATTGGCCTTAAATGGATTAGGCCGAATGGCCTTAGAATCCTTTTGGCCGAATGGCCTTTATTTCAGCTAGGCCGCCGAATGGCCACTTTATTTTGGCCGAAAAAAGGCAGAAGCCAATTTTGGCTTCTCTGACTTCATTTATTACCTTGGTACTTTCTCTCTGACTTCACTTTTTGAAAGTGTGGCCTAAAGATATTAAAGAAAAATTGCCTTTGACTTTTCAATTTAAGAATGTCTTTAAAAGGGGTATTGCTACAATACCCTTGAGTATCAGATACCCAAGGGTTGGTAGCATTAAAAAAAAAAATAATTTGAGAGTAGCTGGTTGCAACAAGTTTCAACCGGTTACTCTCAAATAAATAAAATTAAAATATTTTTATTATTATAAAATTATAAAATATTAATAAAATTAAAATTATAAAAAAAAATTATTGTAAGTTTTTAAAATTTTATTTTTAAAAAATACTGAAAAAAATAAAATAATATAAAAAATTATTTTTTTATAATACTGATAATATAAAAATATATTGCATATTTATTGGTAAAAGTTGCATGTTTAATGCTAGAGGTTGCATATTCAATGGTCATAGTTACAGATGCGATTTTCGAGGCAGATGCAGTTGCATGTTATTGCTAAAGTTTCAAGTCCAACGGTTATATTTTACATGTTTATTGCTAAAGGTTTCATCATCTTCGAATTATTGCTATGTATTGGTGAAAGTTGCACGTTTATGCTAGAGGTTGCATATTCAATGGTCATAGTTACGGGTGCGATTTTCGAGGCAGATGCAGTTGCATGTTATAAATAAAGTTTCAAGTCCAACGGTTTCATTTTGCATGTTTATTGCTAAAGGTTTCATCTTCGAAATATTGCATATTTATTGGTGAAAGTTGCACGTTTAATGCTAGAGGTTGCATATTCAAGGGTCATAGTTACATGTGCGATTTTCGATGCAGATGCAGTTGCATGTTATTGCCAAAGTTTCAAGTCCAACGGTTACATTTTGCATGTTTATTGCTAAAAGTTTCATCTTCAAAATATTGCATATTTATTGGTGAAAATTGCAAGTTTAATGGTGGAAGTTGCATATTCAACGGTCATAGTTGCATGTGCGATTTTCGAGGCAGATGTAGTTGCATGTTATTGCTAAAGTTACAAGTCTAACGGTTTCATTTTGTATATTTATTGCTAAAGGTTTCATCTTCGAAATATTGCATATTTATTGGTGAAAGTTGCACGTTAATTGCTAGAGGTTGCATATTTAACGGTCATAGTTGCAGGTGCGATTTTCGAGGCAGATGTAGTTGCATGTTATTGCTAAAGTTACAAGTCCAACTGTTATATTTTGCATGTTTATTGCTAAAGGTTTCATCTTCGAAATATTGCATATTTATTGGTGAAAGTTGCAAGTTTAATGGTGGAAGTTGCATATTCAACGGTCATAGTTGCAGGTGCGATTTTTGAGGCAGATGTAGTTGCATGTTATTGCTAAAGTTACAATTCCAACGGTTTCATTTTGCATTTTTATTGCTAAAGGTTTCATCTTCGAAATATTGCATATTTATTGGTGAAAGTTCCACGTTAATTGCTAGAGGTTGCATATTTAACGGTCATAGTTGCAGGTGCGATTTTCGAGGCAGATGTAGTTGCATGTTATTGCTAAAGTTCGAAGTCCAACGGTTTCATTTTGCATGGTTATTGCTAAAGGTTTCATCTTCGAAATATTGCATATTTATTGGTCAAAGTTGCAAGTTGAATGGTGGAAGTTGCATATTCAACGGTCATAGTTGCAGGTGCGATTTTCGAGGCAGATGTAGTTGCATGTTATTGCTAAAGTTACAAGTCCAACGGTTTCATTTTGCATTTTTATTGCTAAAGGTTTCATCTTCGAAATATTGCATATTTATTGGTGAAAGTTGCACGTTAATTGCTAGAGGTTGCATATTTAACGGTCATAGTTGCAGGTGTGATTTTCGAGGCAGATGTAGTTGCATGTTATTGCTAAAGTTCGAAGTCCAACGGTTTCATTTTGCATGGTTATTGCTAAAGGTTTCATCTTCGAAAAATATTGCATATTTATTGGTGAAAGTTGCAAGTTGAATGGTGGAAGTTGCATATTCAACGGTCATAGTTGCAGGTATGATTTTCGAGGCAGATGTAGTTGCATGTTATTGCTAAAGTTACAAGTCCAACGATTTCATTTTGCATTTTTATTGCTCAAGGTTTCATCTTCGAAATATTGCATATTTATTGGTGAAAGTTGCACGTTAATTGCTAGAGGTTGCATATTTAACGGTCATAGTTGCAGGTGCGATTTTCGAGGCAGATGTAGTTGCATGTTATTGCTAAAGTTACAAGTCCAACAGTTTCATTTTGCATGGTTATTGCTAAAGTCTTCATCTTCGAAATATTGCATATTTATTGGTGAAAGTTGCAAGTTTAATGGTGGAAGTTGCATATTCAACGGTCATAGTTGCAGGTGCGATTTTCGAGGCAGATACAGTTGCAGGTTATTGCTAAAGTTTCAAGTCCAATGGTTTCATTTTGCATGTTTATTGCTAAAGGTTTCATCTTCGAAATATTGCATATTTATTGGTGAAAGTTGCAAGTTAATTGCTAGAGGTTGCATATTTAACGGTCATATTGCAGGTGCGATTTTCGAGGCAGATGTAGTTGCATGTTATTGCTAAAGTTCGAAGTCCAACGGTTTCATTTTGCATGGTTATTGCAAAAGGTTTCATCTTCGAAAAATATTGCATATTATTGGTGAAAGTTGCAAAGTTTGGAATGGTGGAAGTTGCATATTCAACGGTCATAGTTGCAGTGTGCGATTTTTGAGGCAGATGTAGTTGCATGTTATTGCTAAAGTTTCAAGTCCACGGTTTCATTTTGCATTTTTATTGGTCAAGGTTTCTTCTTCGAAATATTGCATATTTATTGGTTGGTGAAAGTTGCAAGTTTAATGGTGGAAGTTGCATATTCAACGGTCATAGTTGCATGTGCGATTTTCGAGGAATATGTAGTTGCATGTTATTACTAAAGTTACAAGTCCAACGGTTTCATTTTTCATTTTTATTGCTAAAGGTTTCATCTTCGAAATATTGCATATTTATTGGTGAAAGTTGCACGTTAATTGCTAGAGGTTGCATATTTAACGGTCATAGTTGCAGGTGCGATTTTCGAGGCAGATGTAGTTGCATGTTATTGCTAAAGTTCGAAGTCCAACGGTTTCATTTTGCATGGTTATTGCTAAAGGTTTCATCTTCGAAAAATATTGCATATTTATTGGTGAAAGTTGCAAGTTTAATGGTGGAAGTTGCATATTCAACGGTCATCGTTGCAGGTGCGATTTTCGAGGCTGATGTAGTTGCATGTTATTGCTAAAGTTACAAGTCCAACGGTTTCATTTTGCATTTTTATTGCTCAAGGTTTCATCTTCGAAATATTGCATATTTATTGGTGAAAGTTGCACGTTAATTGCTAAGAGGTTATATTTAACGGTCATAGTGGTAGGTGCGATTTTCGAAGCAGATGTAGTTGCATGTTATTGCTAAAGTTACAAGTCCAACTGTTACATTTTGCATGTTTATTGCTAAAGGTTTCATCTTCGAAATATTGCATATTTATTGGTGAAAGTTGCAAGTTTAATGGTGGAAGTTTGGAATGCATATTAACGGTCATAGTTGCAGGTGCGATTTTCGAGGCAGATGTAGTTGCATGTTATTGCTAAAGTTACAAGTCCAACGGTTTCATTTTGCATTTTTATTGCTAAAGGTTTCATATTCAAAATATTGCATATTTATTTTGGTGAAAGTTGCACGTTAATTGCTAGGGTTGCATATTTAACGGTCATAGTTGCAGGTGCGATTTTCGAGGCAGATGTAGTTGCATGTTATTGCTAAAGTTCGAAGTCCAACGGTTTCATTTTGCATGGTTATTGCTAAAGGTTTCATTTTCGAAAAATATTGCATATTTATTGGTGAAAGTTTCAAGTTGAATGGTGGAAGTTGCATATTCAACGGTCATAGTTGCAGGTGCGATTTTCGAGCCAGATGTAGTTGCATGTTATTGCTAAAGTTACAAGTCCAACGGTTTCATTTTGCATTTTTATTGCTCAAGGTTTTATCTTCGAAATATTGCATATTTATTGGTGAAAGTTGCACGTTAATTGCTAGAGTTTGCATATTTAACGGTCATAGTTGCAGGTGCGATTTTCTAGGCAGATGTAGTTGCATGTTATTGCTAAAGTTACATTTCCAACAGTTTCATTTGGCATGGTTATTGCTAAAGTCTTCATCTTCGAAATATTGTATATTTATTGGTGAAAGTTGCAAGTTTAATGGTGGAAGTTGCATATTCAACGGTCATAGTTGCAGGTGCGATTTTCGAGGCAGATGCAGTTGCAGGTTATTGCTAAAGTTTCAAGTCCAATGGTTTCATTTTGCATGTTTATTGCTAAAGGTTTCATCTTCGAAATATTGCATATTTATTGGTGTGAAGTTGCAAAGTTGAAGTTAATGGTGGAAGTTGCATATTCACGGTCATAGTTGCATATGCGATTTTCGAGGCAGATGTAGTTGAATGTTATTGCTAAAGTTACAAGTCCAACGGTTTCATTTTGCATTTTTATTGCTCAAGGTTTCATCTTCGAAATATTGCATATTTATTGGTGAAAGTTGCACGTTAATTGCTAGAGGTTGCATATTTAACGGTCATAGTGGTAGGTGCGATTTTCGAGGCAGATGTAGTTGCATGTTATTGCTAAAGTTACAAGTCCAACTGTTACATTTTGCATGTTTATTGCTAAAGGTTTCATCTTCGAAATATTGCATATTTATTGGTGAAAGTTGCAAGTTTAATGGTGGAAGTTGCATATTCAACGGTCATAGTTGCAGGTGCGATTTTCGAGGCAGATGTAGTTGCATGTTATTGCTAAAGTTACAAGTCCAACGGTTTCATTTTGCATTTTTATTGCTAAAGGTTTCATATTCAAAATATTGCATATTTATTGGTGAAAGTTGCACGTTAATTGCTAGAGGTTGCATATTTAACGGTCATAGTTGCAGGTGCGATTTTCGAGGCAGATGTAGTTGCATGTTATTGCTAAAGTTCGAAGTCCAACGGTTTCATTTTGCATGGTTATTACTAAAGGTTTCATTTTCGAAAATATTGCATATTTATTGGTGAAAGTTTCAAGTTGAATGGTGGAAGTTGCATATTCAACGGTCATAGTTGCAGGTGCGATTTTCGAGCCAGATGTAGTTGCATGTTATTGCTAAAGTTACAAGTCCAACGGTTTCATTTTGCATTTTTATTGCTCAAGGTTTCATCTTCGAAATATTGCATATTTATTGGTGAAAGTTGCACGTTATTGCTAGAGTTTGCATATTTAACGGTCATAGTTGCAGGTGCGATTTTCTAGGCAGATGTAGTTGCATGTTATTGCTAAAGTTACATTTCCAACAGTTTCATTTGGCATGGTTATTGCTAAAGTCTTCATCTTCGAAATATTGTATATTTATTGGTGAAAGTTGCAGTTTAGTTGAATGGTGGAAGTTGCATATTCAACGGTCATAGTTGCAGGTGCGATTTTCGAGGCAGATGCAGTTGCAGGTTATTGCTAAAGTTTCAAGTCCAATGGTTTCATTTTGCATGTTTATTGCTAAAGGTTTCATCTTCGAAATATTGCATATTTATTGGTGAAAGTTGCAAGTTTAATGGTGGAAGTTGCATATTCAACGGTCATAGTTGCATATGCGATTTTCGAGGCAGATGTAGTTGAATGTTATTGCTAAAGTTACAAGTCCAACGGTTTCATTTTGCATTTTTATTGCTCAAGGTTTCATCTTCGAAATATTGCATATTTATTGGTGAAAGTTGCACGTTAATTGCTAGAGGTTGCATATTTAACGGTCATAGTTGCAGGTGCGATTTTCTAGGCAGATGTAGTTGCATGTTATTGCTAAAGTTACATTTCCAACAGTTCATTTGCATGTTATTGCTAAAGTCTTCATCTTCGAAATATTGTATATTTATTGGTGAAAGTTGCAAGTTTAATGGTGGAAGTTGCATATTCAACGGTCATAGTTGCAGGTGCGATTTTCGAGGCAGATGCAGTTGCAGGTTATTGCTAAAGTTTCAAGTCCAATGGTTTCATTTTGCATGTTTATTGCTAAAGGTTCATCTTCGAAATATTGCATATTATTGGTGAAAGTTGCAAGTTTAATGGTGGAAGTTGCATATTCAACGGTCATAGTTGCATATGCGATTTTCGAGGCAGATGTAGTTGAATGTTATTGCTAAAGTTACAAGTCCAACGGTTTCATTTTGCATTTTTATTGCTCAAGGTTTCATCTTCGAAATATTGCATATTTATTGTGAAAGTTGCACGTTAATTGCTAGAGGTTGCATATTTAACGGTCATAGTTGTAGGTGCGATTTTCGAGGCAGATGTAGTTGTATGTTATTGCTAAAGTTACAAGTCCAACTGTTACATTTTGCATGTTTATTGCTAAAGGTTTCATCTTCGAAATATTGCATATTTATTGGTGAAAGTTGCAAGTTTAATGGTGGAAGTGGCATATTCAACGGTCATAGTTGCAGGTGCGATTTTCGATGCAGATGTAGTTGCATGTTATTGCTAAAGTTACAAGTCCAACGGTTTCATTTTGCATTTTTATTGCTAAAGGTTTCATCTTCGAAATATTGCATATTATTGGTGAAAGTTGCACGTTAATTGCTAGAGGTTGCATATTTAACGGTCATAGTTGCAGGTGCGATTTTCGAGGCAGATGTAGTTGCATGTTATTGCTAAAGTTCGAAGTCCAACGGTTCATTTTGCATGGTATTGCAAAAGGTTCATCTTCAAAAAATATTGCATATTTATTGGTGAAAGTTTCACGTTAATTGCTAGAGGTTGCATATTTAACGGTCATAGTTGCAGGTGCGATTTTCGAGGCAGATGTAGATGCATGTTATTGCTAAAGTTACAAGTCCAACGGTTTCATTTTGCATGGTTATTGCTAAAGTCTTCATCTTCGAAATATTGCATATTTATTGGAGAAAGTTGCAAGTTGAATGGTGGAAGTTGCATATTCAACGGTCATAGTTGCATGTGCGATTTTCGAGGCAGATGTAGTTGCATGTTATTGCTAAAGTTACAAGTCCAACGGTTTCATTTTGCATTTTTATTGCTCAAGGTTTCATCTTCGAAATATTGCATATTTATTGGTGAAAGTTGCACGTTAATTGCTAGAGGTTGCATATTTAACGGTCATAGTTGCAGGTTCGATTTTCGAGGCAGATGTAGTTGCATGTTATTGCTAAAGTTCGAAGTCCAACGGTTTCATTTTGCATGGTTATTGCTAAAGGTTTCATCTTCGAAATATTGCATATTTATTGGTGAAAGTTGCAAGTTGAATGGTGGAAGTTGCATATTCACCGGTCATAGTTGCAGGTGCGATTTTCGAGGCAGATGTAGTTGCATGTTATTGCTAAAGTTACAAGTCCAACGGTTTCATTTTGCCTTTTTATTGCTCAAGGTTTCATCTTCGAAATATTGCATATTTATTGGTGAAAGTTGCACGTTAATTGCTAGAGGTTGCATATTTAACGGTCATAGTTGCATGTGCGATTTTCGAGGCAGATGTAGTTGCATGTTATTGCTAAAGTTACAAGTCCAACAGTTTCATTTTGCATGGTTATTGCTAAAGTCTTCATCTTCGAATATTGCATATTTATTGTGAAAGTTGCAAGTTTAATGGTGGAAGTTGCATATTCAACGGTCATAGTTGCAGGTGCGATTGTCGAGGCAGATGCAGTTGCAGGTTATTACTAAAGTTTCAAGTCCAATGGTTTCATTTTGCATGTTTATTGCTAAAGGTTTCATCTTCGAAATATTGCATATTTATTGGTGAAAGTTGCGAGTTTAATGGTGGAAGTTGCATATTCAACGGTCATAGTTGCATATGCGATTTTCGAGGCAGATTTAGTTGCATGTTATTGCTAAAGTTACAAGTCCAACGGTTTCATTTTGCATTTTATTGCTCAAGGTTTCATCTTTGAAATATTGCATATTTATTGGTGAAAGTTGCAAGTTTAATGGTGGAAGTTGCATATTCAACGGTCATAGTTGCAGGTGCGATTTTCGAGGCAGATGTAATTGCAGGTTATTGCTAAAGTTTCAAGTCCAACGGTTTCATTTTGCATGTTTATTGTTAAAGGTTTCATCTTCGAAATATTGCATATTTATTGGTGAAAGTTGCAAGTTTAATGGTGGAAGTTGCATATTCAACGGTCATAGTTACATGTGCGATTTTCGAGGCAGATGCAGTTGCAGGTTATTGCTAAAGTTTCAAGTCCAACGGTTTCATTTTGCATGTTTATTGCTAAAGGTTTCATCTTCGAAATATTGCATATTTATTGGTGAAAGTTGCACGTTAATTGCTAGAGGTTGCATATTTAACGGTCATAGTTGCAGGTGCGATTTTCGAGGCAGATGTAGATGCATGTTATTGCTAAAGTTACAAGTCCAACGGTTTCATTTTGCATGGTTATTGCTAAAGTCTTCATCTTCGAAATATTGCATAATTATTGGAGAAAGTTGTAAGTTAATGGTGGAAGTTTCATATTCAACGATCATAGTTGCAGGTGCGATTTTCGAGGCAGATGTAGTTGCATGTTATTGCTAAAGTTACAAGTCCAACAGTTTCATTTTGCATTTTTATTGCTCAAGGTTTCATCTTCGAAATATTGCATATTTATTGGTGAAAGTTGCACGTTAATTGCTAGAGGTTGCATATTTAACGGTCATAGTTCCAGGTGCGATTTTCGAGGCAGATGTAGTTGCATGTTATTGCTAAAGTTACAAGTCCAACGGTTTCATTTTGCATGGTTATTGCTAAAGTCTTCATCTTCGAAATATTGCATATTTATTGGTGAAAGTTGCAAGTATAATGGTGGAAGTTGCATATTCAACGGTCATAGTTGCAGGTGTGATTTTCGAGGCAGATGTAGTTGCAGGTTATTGCTAAAGTTTCAAGTCCAACGGTTTCATTTTGCATGTTTATTGCTAAAGGTTTCATCTTCGAAATATTGCATATTTATTGGTGAAAGTTGCAAGTTTAATGGTGGAAGTTGCATATTCAACGGTCATAGTTACATGTGCGATTTTCGAAGCAGATGTAGTTGCATGTTATTGCTAAAGTTACAAGTCCAACGGTTTCATTTTGTATTTTTATTGCTCAAGGTTTCATCTTCGAAATATTGCATATTTATTGGTGAAAGTTGCACGTTAATTGCTAGAGGTTGCATATTTAACGTTCATAGTTGCAGGTGCGATTTTCGAGGCAGATGTAGTTGCATGTTATTGCTAAAGTTACAAGTCCAATGGTTTCATTTTGCATGGTTATTGCTAAAGGTTTCAACTTCGAAATATTGCATATTTATTGGTGAAAGTTGCAAGTTTAATGGTGGAAGTTGCATATTCAACGGTCATAGTTGCAGGTCCGATTTTCGAGGCAGATGCAGTTGCAGGTTATTGCTAAAGTTTCAAGTCCATCAGTTTCATTTTGCATATTTATTGTTAAAGGTTTCATCTTCGAAATATTGCATATTTATTGGTGAAAGTTGCAAGTTTAATGGTGGAAGTTGCATATTCAACGGTCATAGTTGCAGGTGCGATTTTCGAGGCAGATGCTGTTGCAGGTTATTGCTAAATTTTCAAGTCCAACGGTTTCATTTTGCATGTTTATTGCTAAAGGTTTCATCTTCGAAATATTGCATATTTATTGGTGAAAGTTGCACGTTAATTCCTAGAGGTTGCATATTTAACGGTCATAGTTGCAGGTGCGATTTTCGAGGCAGATGTAGATGCATGTTATTGCTAAAGTTACAAGTCCAACGGTTTCATTTTGCATGGTTATTGCTAAAGTCTTCATCTTCGAAATATTGCATATTTATTGGAGAAAGTTGCAAGTTTAATGGTGGAAGTTTCATATTCAACGGTCATAGTTGCAGGTGCGATTTTCGAGGCAGATGTAGTTGCATGTTATTGCTAAAGTTACAAGTCCAACGGTTTCATTTTGCATTTTTATTGCTCAAGGTTTCATCTTCGAAATATTGCATATTTATTGGTGAAAGTTGCACGTTAATTGCTAGAGGTTGCATATTTAACGGTCATAGTTCCAGGTGCGATTTTCGAGGCAGATGTAGTTGCATGTTATTGCTAAAGTTACAAGTCCAACGGTTTCATTTTGCATGGTTATTGCTAAAGTCTTCATCTTCGAAATATTGCATATTTATTGGTGAAAGTTGCAAGTTTAATGGTGGAAGTTGCATATTCAACGGTCATAGTTGCAGGTGTGATTTTCGAGGCAGATGTAGTTGCAGGTTATTGCTAAAGTTTCAAGTCCAATGGTTTCATTTTGCATGTTTATTGTTAAAGGTTTCATCTTCGAAATTTGCATATTTATTGGAGAAAGTTGCAAGTTTAATGGTGGAAGTTTCATATTCAACGGTCATAGTTGCAGATGCGATTTTCGAGGCAGATGTAGTTGCATGTTATTGCTAAAGTTACAAGTCCAACGGTTTCATTTTGCCTTTTTATTGCTCAAGGTTTCATCTTCGAAATATTGCATATTTATTGGTGAAAGTTGCACGTTAATTGCTAGAGGTTGCATATTTAACGTTCATAGTTGCAGGTGCGATTTTCGAGGCAGATGTAGTTGCATGTTATTGCTAAAGTTACAAGTCCAATGGTTTCATTTTGCATGGTTATTGCTAAAGGTTTCATCTTCGAAATATTGCATATTTATTGGTGAAAGTTGCAAGTTTAATGGTGGAAGTTGCATATTCAACGGTCATAGTTGCAGGTGCGATTTTCGAGGCAGATGCAGTTGCAGGTTATTGCTAAAGTTTCAAGTCCAACGGTTTCATTTTGCATGTTTATTGTTAAAGGTTTCATCTTCGAAATATTGCATATTTATTGGTGAAAGTTGCAAGTTTAATGGTGGAAGTTGCATATTCAACGGTCATAGTTGCAGGTGCGATTTTCGAGGCAGATGCTGTTGCAGGTTATTGCTAAAGTTTCAAGTCCAACGGTTTCATTTTGCATGTTTATTGCTAAAGGTTTCATCTTCGAAATATTGCATATTTATTGGTGAAAGTTGCAAGTTTAATTGTGGAAGTTGCATATTCAATGGTCATATTTATGTGCCCTAGCACAAATATTAAGTGATTTTTTCTTTAAAATTATTTAATTTTTTATTTTTCAATTTTAAAAAATTTGTTGCATCTTTTAATGTTGAAAATCGATTCCATATTAAATTAAGCAATTTTCTACTTATTTATTTATATCAATATTAAATTCGGTTATAATTACTACACTTGGGACATACATCTACTTATCATCTTTTAAGGTTGAAAGTTGCATCTTAATGGTTAAATACGATAAATTTTGAAACATTAATCAATTATTTACTTATTTATTTATCTAAAGTATTAAATTGGGTTATAATTAATATGGTTTAATTTTCATTAATTATATATGAGCATGAAGAATAATTTTTTCAATTAAGATTCCAGTAATTATGGCTAATTACCTTTGAAGAAATATATGCTTGTTTCATTATCATTATTTAATTTTTATATTTGAAGCATAAGAATTTATTGCATATTTTATGGTTGAAAGTTGCATCTCAATGGTGAAATTGCATATCAATGGTGTCAAGTTTCGTGTTATTGGTCATATCTAACTATTACTTTTTATTCAATATCATGTTTAATGCTTCGATTTCGATCACGATTTCGATCTTGATTTCATGTTTAATGAGCATGAAGAACAATTTTTATATTTTGTTCATAAATTTTTATTAATTACATAAGATGAACATTTTTTGTTATAATTCATAGTCTTTCGGATATTCTCTAAAGTTAATGAGCATGAAGTACAATTTTTAAATTTTTTCATAATTATTTTATTTAATATGAAAATTAATGAACATGAAAATGACTTTTTATTAATTACATAAGATGATAATTTTTTAATTATAGTCTTTCGGATAATTAAATGAACATATGTTCATGTCGATATCTACTTATCATTTTCATTAATTACATATGTTAATGTTGATATTCATAACTGACCAAAATAACCGAAATATTTAAAAAAAGAAAAAGAAAAATGATAAATTTTGAAAAATTAATCAATTATTTACTTAGGATAATTACTAAAGTTAATGAGCATGAAGTAGAATTCTCTTAATGTTATAGATTTTGCAAGTGATGGTCTATAATTCTCTTACTAAAGTTATAGGTTTTCCAAACTCCTCATGCTTTTATTCTCTATAATATTTTGCTTATTGGTTGGAAATTAAATAGGAATGAGGATAAGGAGTTTAATTAATCAGCTCCGATATGCTAAAATGGAAATGAGATAAGCATGTGCCTATCGTTAAGTTGAAAATCTTGATTGGCACAATAATAACTGGAGCAGGAGAGTCAAGTTCAATTAATGAGTGCTGGGTGGCAAATTTTATTAAGATGCTTGAAAACCAACGCAACTACGCTACTGACAGAAATAACTGGAAAAATTATTTCATTCAAAAAAGAAATATTTTGTACAAAGATTAAATAGCAGGTAAATATTTGTAGGTTTTGCAAGTGATGGTCTAACGTCGTCTACGTATCCAACACCATCGACCTCAAAAGCATTTGCAGGTATTAATATTTGAATGATTTTGAAATTTCTCTGATTATCACACTGAATAAACATGGAAACATTTACAGGTTTTAATAGTGAAAGTAATATTTCCGAACATCTTCACAATCCTCTTACAAAAACTGCACATAGTGGCCATACTCCACATAGTCTTTTATTCAATATTTGGCTGACATGTAGAAGTGTTGAAGTCAAAGCTTGCAACTGTTCAGTGATCTTGGCGAGACCATTCTCTAATTGATCCATATGGGATACCTCGTTACCGGATTCACTCATGCCTGTTATTGTTCTTTTAATGAGCCTTGTCTATTCTCTAACCCAAACGGTATCTATGATGTCTTTTTTAGACATAGAAGGTGTTAACATGATATATGTATGTATGAGGTGCATGAGATGCATGTAACATATATAAAATACTAAATCAACTAAAATTTTCAAACAAATCGGCCCGTTATCATTTTAGAAGCTTTTGGGCTAACTGTCATAGGAGTGAACTCGTCCCAGTTTAAATGGCCCAACGAGTTCACATCTCATGGCAAGGAGCCCAACTAAATCCAAATGGTAATGTTCCGAACACAAGCACAAAGTGGCCCATCAACACTTAGAAGCCTTTGGCCCAATCGTCATAAAATACATTATTGTCCTAGTTTAAATGGCCCAACAAGCCCATATACCATGACAAATGGTCCAAATGGATCCAAACGACGATGTTCCCAAACACTAGCATAAAAGAAAGATAATGCAAACATAAAACAATAATTTATACAGAATGGCCTATCAATATTTCAGAAGCTTTGGGCCTAATAGTCATAAGGTATGAACTCGCCCCAGTTTAAATGGCCTAGCAAGTTCGCATTTCTGACAATAGTCCAACTGCATCCAAATGAGGATGGTCCACAAGCACATACTCAAGGAAATAATTGTTACTTTAACCATACAACCCCGGTCTATGGGTGGGTTCGCAAGAGTGTAGACAAAGGCTCTCACCGGCGAAGGATGTCCCACAACTAGGTCTCCCCAATCATGGGTTCGAGCGACCAAGTGAGCGCACCCTTTTTTATATACTAAGGTACGTGCCAACGAGCTATGGTGTGTGACTGACTGTCAAATGGACTTCCCATTGTAGATTCCCCAGAGGGAGGGTGGAGCGAGGCTCACTTAAATACCCAAGCCTCTTAGGCTCTTATCGCTTGGTGTCAGGAATAAACGACGAGTCCTCCAAATTAGTCCATCACAATAGGCTACGAGTAGATGGCTATATAGGTGCCTTCACAGATTTTCCTTCTAGAAATGTAGTGAGTGAAGGAAGACACCAAACCATTACCTAGCCTCAAAATGCCTTTGATTAAACCCCCATTTTATCCACTATAGACACAGTCAATTAGAACATAAATCCAAACATTACAAGACAATATTTCGGGGCTGATTCTCTATCCCTAGTGGAGTCACCAGACTTTGGGACACAGAAACTGGATGACGCATGCTGTTCTAGGCTCGCGGCCTAGTCGGGAGTATGAAGTAGCCACATGGGACTAAACCGGAGAATAATTGAGTCGCCACCCGGTGTGAACCGGGAAAATGGGATTTAAGGTCGCACTCACCCCTCGCAAGGTAAGACCTCAAACCATTGGGTTCGGAATGGTCCCTTACTTATGTCACTTGTAATGAAAGGATTTGTGTAATAATTTAATCAAGCTTAAGTAACACTTATTTCCAAGAGTATCATGCTTCTAAGTTTATATGCGAAAAAATAAAACTTACACCTTAATTTGCATATATCTTACATCTAAGATTGCATGCTTGAAAGTAAATCAAAGTAGCAACGAACATACAACTTCATTGGCATATTGTATTCATGGAAACACAAGCACACACTAACCACGCAAGCACACACAAAAGCGAATCAAATAATGGCGAACATGTGATTTCATAGACATATCATACTTATACGTGCGGAAGCATAAACAAATAGCCATTACATGTCCATGCGTAAATAAAAGAGTCAACTAAGTACATAATGCAAAAGACAATTAAGGATGCAATTAGGCATTGAAGTAAGCATGCTATGACGTGGTGCAAAAGAAGATAACTAATATGGACACAAACACACATGTGAGCACTTTTCCAAGTGGTACGTGGAATTATATCCCAAGTACAGACCGCACTACCATCCATTCGGAATCGGCTATGGAATTTATGTCTGGGTTTCCATCCGATATACCAGAAGAAATAATACTCAAATGCTACCATAACATGGATATATGAATTGTAATACGTTAAGCCAAGACTAAGGTAAATGATGCAACCAATGGAATAAATGTGCTTTTCATTACAATGCGTACAAAGATAAGGATGACTATATGGGATTTCATAATACATGCATGAATAGAGCAATGGTGTGCTAAAAGATAAATGACATGGCAAGAAGCGCGGCAAAGATATCTAGAATTGACACAAACACATGCGTGGGTCCTTTTTGGGGGTATTGTGATGTAGTTCGGGGCTGTTTTAGAGGTGTCTGATGCGTCAAAGGGGGCAACTGCTTTGAGTTTTTGTGGTTTTGTATTTGATCGGCAATGTCTATTATTTTTTGGGCAAATTTGGTGCTGGTTGTGTGCGTGAAATTGGGCTGCTTGGGGGGTTCTTTTCACGGAAATCTGAAGTGATTTGTATGGAGTTAGGTGCGGCAATGTGAGGGTAAAAAGGCAGGGGTTTTCTCGTGCAGTGGGGGAGGCAGTTTTGCGCGGTGGTCAAGCTTAAGTGTTTGAGAGGGCTGTGGCGTTAGGATAATGGCTTTATAGCGTGAATGGTATAGGTGGCTTTACGTGTGGGCTGAGGCTAAGTGGGTGAAGGTGTGATTAGCATGAAGAGGCTTAGGTTTTAACGTGAATGAGGGTTCTGGTTTGTGTGTGAACAAAGGAAATTGCAAGGGTTAATAATATGGGTGTACCAATGGTAATAGATCGAGCCAAGACAGGGATAGATGATGCAATCAATGTATCAAAGACATGGCAAATATCTTGGTAAAGGTAGCCTTTTAGGCTTTTCTTCCCCCAAGTGGAGAACCTTTTTAGTCCAACACAATAAGCCCATGCGCTTTTCATTACAATGTGTACAAAGATAAAGATAACTATATGAAACTTCGTATACCCGATTGAACACATCTTACATTCAACCGAATATACATCAACCGGCGCGACAAAGCATCGTGGTAAAGGATTTTAACCCCTCCAAATAGGGGACCTTTAATTGACTTACTAAGCCCATGCGCTCGATCGCATCATGCATACAAAGAATAAAGACAATAATATCAAATTTAGTATGCCCTATTGAACATATCTTACATTCAACCGAACACACATCAACCGGCGCAACAAAGCATCATGGTAAAGGGTTTTAACCCCTCCAAATAGGGGACCTTTAATCCGACTTACTAAGCCCATGCGCTCGATCGCATCATGCATACAAAGAATAAAGACAATAATATCAAACTTAGTATGCCCGATTGAACATATCATACATTAAACCGAATACACATCAACCGGCGCGGCAAAGCATCGTAGTAAAGGGTTTTAACCCCTCCAAATAGGGGACCTTTAATCCGACTTACTAAGCCCATGCGCTCGATCGCATCATGCATAAACAAGTAACATGCGGAATTTAAATGACGAATAATAAATAAATCAAAGCAACATAAAACAAAAGAAGGTGCCGTTTACTCAAGCGGTACGTAGAGTTGTATCCCGAGTACAGATCATACTGCCATCCATTCGAAATCGACTATGAAATTTATGTCCGGGTTTCCATCCAATATACCGCGAGAGTTGACACATCTTTCATTTTATTCCAAGGCCACAACATACAATATTTCGTAATACATGCATATTTATCTACTCAAGGGCCACAACATGCATTTTAACATAATAATCATGCGAACAATACTCAATAAATAAAAAAATAAATTGAAAACGAGTGTGAAAAATACCCTCAGGTCTAACCTTTTTTACCGACTTTCGGACTTGCGTTTCGCGGAGATCGGAAGGGTAAAAGCTCCTCAACTTCTCTGGTTCACTGGTTTAGCGTCTTAGCTCACCGTTTTACTGTTTTGCTTGCTGTTTGACCTCCGTTTTGCTGTTGTTTCCCCTGTATTTTCTGCTTACTATTTCAGGTCTTCAAAGCTACTGTTTTTTGTGTTTTTAGAGGTTCAAGGGCTGTGTTTTTCAGTTGTTTAAGGAGGCTTAGAGTGCAGTTTTTTTATGTTACTGCTTTAAGGATTTTAGGGACTGTTTTAAGAGGATTTTGCTGCTGTTTTAGGGATAGTTTTCGGTAATGTTTCTGCAGTTCCAGGGGCAGTTGTTTTCGGTAATTGGATGGTGTTTAGGGGTTGTATGGGGCTATGATTTTCGGCACTTGTGAGGACTGTTTTGGGGCTATATTTTTCGGTGATCTAAGGTGTTTATGGGGGGTGTAATGTTCGGTAATGAATGGCTGCTGTATGGGGCTGGTTTCGGCTTGGTGGGTGGAGGAGATGAAGAGAATTATTCTTTACTTGTTATGGTGCTATTGCCGTGAATTATAAGAGATTAGAGAGAGTTGGGCGTGAATTGAGAGGGGGGAGATGCTTGGTTTGGCTTTGTTTATATAGAGATGGGCTAGGGCTTCTCCTTGTCTCACAAGGAAGGGATTTGATTTAGTGTTAAAGAAGGAGAGCAATGGATTTGATGGAGACAAGATTGGTTTAGATTAGGAAGTCAATATCTTTAAATTGGTTATGAGTGATTTAATTAGGCATGATATTTCTTTAATTTAGTATATGATATTTTGGATTAGGAAGTTACAATATTTCAATTTGGTATAATTATATTTTATGTTTTATTTAATTGGTAAATGGTTTAATTATTTTATTTAATTCAATTAAATTATCTAATTAATATTTAATTTAATATTTGATTTAATTTGGATGTAATTTAGGGTGATATTGCGTGTGGGCCTAGTTGTGGTGTGGGCTTGGTTTGGCTTGGTGAGTGGGTTAGGCGTGTATGGGCTAGATTAAAAGGGTTTTGGTTTCTTTTTCTGGGCCGAAGGTGATCTAAACGGAGGTCCAACAAGTGAGCTTGACGCTAAATAAGTGAACAAGGATCTAACGAAATACCGATTCCCTTCCGACGACAGTTTCCCCGCAATATCCTTAACTAAAAAAGGTAGTGACTCCAACTGAGACTCATCATCGGGTTTCACATGCAAAAATGCAATGCCTACAGATACCAAAGTATTGTACTTATACAACTCACTTGAGAACAATGTAATTGTTGCTCGCCATGCGGTTTTCCTAAGAGGAACACCGATATGCAGTGGTAAGTGGGAGGATAGTAAAACTCGATGAAAATCGTAGTAATACTATTCCTGACACCTATTCCTTAATGGAACATAAATAGTTCATCAAGGATGAAACTATACCATTAATCTTCGAATACACAAGAACCGCGTAAGTCGGAGAGAGTCAGAAAACAACCTGGGGTATAGGTTTCTGATCTCACCTCGTAAAGATGTCTATCTTTTGAGGTATACCAACTGACTAAGTATGAGGAAGTGATACAAGGTATCGACTCCCTATTATGACAAAGTGTCATAACATCCGAAATGGATTCCATGTATACCAACTGTGTTTAGACACTAGTTGATGTACCGCAAGGCATTGTGCCTATTGGTACTATAAGTCTTCTAGGAAGACATACATGTATGGCAACATACCAACGTATAAAGCTAGGCTTTTAGCGGAAAGGTATCGTTATCAACATTGTGTTGACTACGATTCAACCTTTTACCTGTTGCCACGGTAAATCCATTTGGATAAATGCTTGCTAATGCTGCATGTTTCATTTATGAAATATGTCAGCTGAACGGGAAAATCGCTTTCCTGAAAAGGAAACCTTTTGGAGGATATTTATAACATCCTGACGGTTTTATCATACCAAAACTAGCAAACATGGTTTGCAGGTTATTCGATCCATGTTTGGATTGAAGCAAGCATTAGGTTCTTGGAATTATCATTTTGATGTAATCATAATGGAGTATGATTTAATTCAAAATTAATATGATTCTTGTGTATATAAAGAGGGTTAGTGGGAGCGCACTGACAGTGGCTGTCCTATAAATAATGAAAATATGTCATTTCTTAGAAATGATATTCCCATAATAAAATCGGTGAAAGCTTGGCTTTCGAGAAGATTCTTCGAGAAATCGTACATTGAAAAAATATACGCGACCTGGTGTCTCATACACTTTGAGCATATGGATTCACAAACAGGCCAATCCGAGTGATAGTCACTGGATTGATATTAAGAACATCTGTTAGTTTCTTAGAGAACTAAGGATGCTGTCTTAATTTGTGGAGAAGGAGAACTTGAAGTGACTGGGATCACTACTGCAAGTTTCCTAAACCGATAAAGACGACTAAAAGTCGCAAACGGTACTATACAGTTTGAATAACGGAACAGTGAGCTGGAAATCGTCCAAGCAAGATGTTGTTACCGAATAAACAACAAATGCGGGTAATTTCTGCAGCTGAGGCAGCAATAGAAGCCATTTGGGTCAATAACAAATCTAATTAGATCAGATATAATTCTGTTAGCAGCTGAGCTAGGCGTCAGCATAGGCTAAAGAATTAATGGTCTCATCAACGATCCAGATACATACTTCGATATTCATCTGATTCGTTCGGATCATACATCGTGGCGATGTGATGATCGAATAAATCGTATCAGATGATAATCATGCAAATCCGCTGACGAAAGCTTTTCTCAGCAAATTGAGCCAACCGTACATAGTTCGGGTGTCAGACACTCGAGTGATTGGCTATAGGCCAAGTGGGAGATTGTTGGACAATTATGACCCATAGCGTCACTATTTATACAGATCATGGTGTTGTTGTACAAATTAACTATGTGACAAAGGAGATCGCACTCTTATCATTTGTGATTAGATCACCTAGATGTATAAATGATAGGAGGTCCCTATGATTTTTTCCTGGACGGAGAATGATATGTGACAGTATCAGTCCACGAAGGATAAATCATTAAATATCCCTAGTCAGAACATTGTCGAGATTGGACATCGATAAATGCGTAAAAGACTAGTATTACACTTGTGCGCGTTGTGAGGGCACAACGACATAGTTCTCATATATTTGGGTATAGGATACTCATGCAAGTGTAATAGGAGGTTGTGTTTTACTGATGGTACGGTAAACATCTTCGCTCTAGATAGACCCCCTCAGAATTCCATTGGTAGTATGATTATGTGTCCATGGAAGTCTGAAATCAGGGTAGGTGTATTTAGTCTTAACCTGAGACTTGCACCGCTAATACTTGCGACAATCAATATACTTTGGTTACGATCGTCCAGGGCTTTAACAGGTTCTGTGTACGCCAATGCTGGGTATATTGAGAATCGTAGTGTGTTGGGTGTGATGTCAAGACGGAAGTATCACTCCAGTCATATGGAGATGATGGTCACATAGGATACGGGACTGGTTCTCTTAAATGCTGCAGCTAGCCTAGCACGTGATCATCTGATACTTGACATAATTACGCAATACTACGTATACTACACCTGATATAGATCATTTATTCCTGTAAGGATATTTCCGGAGAATTGGGTAGGCATGACACTTTGCTAGAGGCCAACCTTGTCTTGTAAATCGGTAAAACGTAGTACTTGGGACTTACGTGTTCGGATAGTCCGACGACCGAATTTACTGCCAATATATCTGGGGATCTCATGGGTCGCTTCCCAAAGATTCACCGATGACGTATGACTCGCACCTTTTAATTAATCTGTGATTAATTAGAAGAGAGAGAAAATTAATCTGGGATTAATAGCAGAGATATTTTATCTGGGATAAAATATCAATTAAAGAGAGATAACGATTAATTTGGAATTAATCGATAAATTAATATATTCGATATAATAAACGAAATTGGATTTCGACGCGGAATTAAAATTAGATTTTAATTCGGGCGAACGAATTAATTTAGAATTAATTCGTTAGCGACGTGAATAGTAATTATGCTAGGCATGATTATTTAATGAAATTAGATTTAATTACGTCGTAACGGAAAATTTGTTAATTTGGAATTGGCAAACCCGAGCCCAGGATTATTTGCGAGCTCATTTGCATTTCGAATTCAAGTGCTGGACGCAAGTCAAATCAAGCGTCGAATCGCTAGTCGCATCTAGCGTCACATCATTTGTCAATCAAGTGATGGATGTCTTTCACTTTGAGCGATTGACACCAGTCACTATTCATTGATTGATGGCAAGTGATGTGTGTGGTTGGCAAGCATTTATTGCTTTAATTGCTTGAATTTTTTGGAGGCAAAAATTGTGTATATGATTTTGGGAAAATCATTTACCAATTTTTGTAACAAAAACCATCTCTCTCTCCTCTTTTCTTCTTCCTCTCACACGCCCTTGGGGCCATTTTTCTGGTTCTATTTGCTGTGAAAAACTGAGAGGATGGGAAGCTTAAGGTCATGATTTTGTGGCAAAATCAAGAGTGCTAGCACACTACGAAGACATGCGAAGGTGATAGGGAAGTCCACCCATGAGCTGGGAATCGTTGGGCGAAGCTTGGAGCTTGACGAAGGAGGTCAAATGGCTGAAACCAGTGAGCTGCACACCCTCACTACCGAGCAAATAGAATTTTTTGTTGCCTACCGCGTCGCTCAACCGCTCGATGTAAGTAATCCGCAACTTTGTCGTTGTTATTCACACATGTTTATATGCTTTTGATTCGATCCTTGGGACCGTAGAACACCAGCATCCAATGGGTCTCACAAAGGTGATAGGGAAACCCATCAATGAGCATGGAATCACAAATCAAAGCTTGGAGCTTGGACATCATCCCCGGATGAGCTTGGCCGAAACTCATGAAGAAATTTTTTTGTGTTTCATCGCATCGCAAATCTGATCAGAGTGAGTATTTCTGCAACTTTACTTTGTTGTATTCGTACATTTCATTCGCTTAAATGATCTTGGTTTGACCTAGAAAACCCAACAATTACCAACTAATATGCTCACTAACTTCTATCACCTTAAAGCAAATAAAGTGACTAATGATGTGGGCCCCACTTTGATTTAAAATCCGAGTAGGCCCGTAAACACATTCTGAGCTCGGGTTTGATAATTCCGAATTAACGAATTTTCCGTTGTGACTTAATTAAATAATTATGCCTAGCAAAATTACTATTAAAGTCGTTCGCGAATTAATTCTAAATTAATTCGTTCCCCCGAATTAAAATCCAATTTTAATTCCGTTATGAAATCTAATTTCATAAAATATATCGAATATATTATTTAATCGATTAATTCCAAATTAATCGTTCTCTCTCTTCTATTTGAATTTTATCCCAAATTAATTATTTTTTAGTCATACATCATCAGTGAATCTTCGGGAAGCGACCCATGAGATCCCTGTATATGTTGGCAGTAAATTCGGTCATCGAATTATCCGAACACGTGCGTACCTTGTACCACATTCTTGCCGATTCACAAGATATGGTTGGCTTCTAGCAAAACGCCGTGCCTACCCAATTCTCCAGAGATATTCTTTAAGGAATATATAATCTTTTTCAGACGTAGTATACGTAGTATTGCATATTGCGATCCAGTATCGGATGTCACATGTAAGCCATGGGGCTGGAATAGTGTCTGCCCCGTACAAAGCATATATCGAATCACAAGTAACTAGTCTCTTTAATTGGATAATCATGACCTTTTCATATTATCTCGATAGTTGCAACATAATAGAGTAATAGTTCTGTATCCCTGCGTGATCATCATCTCCATATAACTGAAGTGATACTTCCATCTTGACATCACACCCAATACACTACGATTCTCAATAAACCCAGAAGAGGTGTAAACCGAACCTGTTAAGGCCCCGAACGACCAAAACCAAAGCGTATTGATTGTCGCAAGTATTAGTGATGCAAGTCTCAGGTTAAGACCAAACACATCTACCTTGATTCGGATTCTCATAGACACATAGTCATACTACCAATGGGATTCCGAGGGGCTATCCAGAGCGAAGCTATTTCCGTACCATCGGCAAAGACAACCTCCTATCACACTTGCATAAGTATCAAATACTTAAATATATGAGAACTATGTTGTTATGCTTCCATAACACGAACAAGTACAATACTAGTTTATTCTGCATTATCGATGTCCAGTCTCGATAATACTACGACTAGGGATATTTAATGATTAAACCTTCGTGGATTGATACTGTCTCATTTCTTATAATCCGGAACTAATCACAAAGACTTTTATCATTTTTATATATTCAAGTAATCTAATTACAAAATGATAAAATAGTAATTTCCATTGTCACATAGTTAATTTGTACAAAAACCATAATGTCTTTTACAAATAGTGATGCTATGGGTCCTAATTATCCAACAATTAGGAATACCTTTGATCATCAGTAGTCTCATTCGTTCCAAGCGAGCTTTGTAGACTTTCATCAGAGAGTTTTGAGGGAGAGAAGGAAATTGCTTGTGAAGATTTGCGAGAACTTCTTCCATCATGAAAATACAAATTAAACACACATAAAATAAAACACACCAAATTTGAATATATACACAAATTACATGGGTTGCCTTCCTACTAGCGCTAAGTTTAAAGTCCTCAACTAGACATGGCTGCCCGAACGTTAGGCTGGATCTGAAAGTGTGACACTTTCTTTTTATCGCTCAAATGATTCTCCCCAGTAGTGCTTGTCACGCTTGTTTTTAACCTTGAATGTTTTGTTGGGGTAGGGATCATGTATCTCAATGGCTCTATCTGGTCAAACCTTGGTGATTAGGAATGGACCTGACCACCGTGATTTTGGTATCCATGGGAATAGTTTCAATCTTGATTTGTTTAACAGTACCCTCTGTCCTGGTTCTAGTGGTATGCGCACTAACTTCTCATCATGTCTCTTCTTGGCGTTTTCTTTGTACAGTTTAGCATTCTCAAAAGGCAGCATGTGAAATTCCTCCAATTCTTTGTGCTGGTGGAACTGTTTCTCTTCTATTGCTTGTAGTGCAAGAATAGGCTTCTTCAGTACACATAACGCTTTATCTTCAGGATCCACAGACAGTTTGTCAGTAGAACTTCGTATTGCATTGGAGTTCTGGATGGTACTATGTATCACATTAAGTCTGAAACATTCCTCCTTCTTTTCGTTATCCGGGAATTCCATGGCTTTGAAAATATTGAATTTTACTTCTTGGTCATGTACCCTCATGTTTAGTTCTCCTTTTTATACATCAATAATGGTTCGACCTGTATCCAAAAATGGTCTCCCGAGTATGATCGGCACGTCTATCTCCATATCAAGGACAATAAAATCTGCTGGGAAAATGAATTTGCCAACTTTGACCAGCACATCTTCAATTACACCTCTCGAAAATACGAGCGTTCTATCAGCAAGTTGCAGAGAGACTGATGTGGGCATTGTTTCTCCAATCTGCAATTTCCTGAAAATAGAAAAAGGCATCAAGTTAACACTCGCACCTAGATCACACAAAGCCCTACCGAAGTTATGTTCTCATATGATGCAAGGAATGGTGAAACTGCCAGGATCTTTCAACTTTAGGGAAGCTTCCTTTGAATGATGGCGCTACATTCTTCCATCAAGAATTACACCTCTCGAAAATACGAGCGTTCTATCAGCAAGTTGCAAAGAGACTGATGTGGGCATTGTTTCTCCAATCTGTAATTTCCTGAAAATAGAAAAAGGCATCAAGTTAACACTCGCACCTAGATCACACAAAGCCCTACCGAAGTTATGTTCTCCTATGATGCAAGGAATGGTGAAACTGCTAGGATCTTTCAACTTTAGGGAAGCTTCCTCTGAATGATGGTGCTGCATTCTTCCATCAATGCTATTGTCTCGCAATCTCCCAATCTATGTTTTCATGAAAGAATGTCTTTCATGAATTTGACATAGCTCGGAATTTTTTCCAAAGCTTCTGCAAATGGAATGTTGATATGTAGCTTTTTGAAGATCTCCAGGAATCGAGAAAACTGCTTGTCCAGTTTATTTTTCTGGAGATGCTGTGGAAAAGGTGGAGGTGGAGTGAATCTTTCTTGATCTTTTTCCTTTGCTTCTTTTTCCTCCATCTGTGGAACTACTGTTGGATAATATGACCCATAGCGTCACTATTTGCACAGATCATTGTGTTGTTGTAGCAATTAACTATGTAATAAGGAAATTGCACTCTCATCATTAGTGATTAGATCACCATAGATATATAAATTAAGAGAGGTCCCTATGATTAGTACCTGGACTGAGAATGATATGAGACAGTATCAGTCCCCGAAGGTTTAATCATTAAATATCCCTAGCCGTAGTATTATCGAGACTGGACATCGATAATGCGGAATAGGCTAGTATTGCACTTGTGCGCGTTTGTGAGGGCACAACGGCATAGTTCTCATATATATAAGTATTGGATACTTATGCAAGTGCGATAGGAGGTCGTGTTTCACCGATGGTACGGGAAACAGCTTCGCTCTGGATAGACCCCTCGGAATCCCATTGGTATTATGACTATGTGTCTATGGGAGGCCGAAATCGAGGTAGGTGTGTATAGTCTTAACCTGAGACTTGCATCGCTAATACTTACGATAATCGATAAACTTTGGTCTTGGTGGTAGGGGACTTTAACCGGTTCTGTGTACACCATTCTGAGTTTATCAGAGAGTCGTAGTGTATTGGGTGTGATTTCAAGACGGAAGTATCACTTCAGTCATTTGGAGATGATGTCACGCAGGATACGGTACTAGTGCTCTTGAGTGTTGCGCAACCAATCGGGATATTGTGACCAGGTCATGTATATCCGATTATAGAGACTATGTTACCAGACATCCGACATGTGTTTCGGACGGGGCAGACACTTATCCAGCCCCAGCCCTAGCACGTGATTATCTGATACTGGGCCAATATACACAATACTACGGTATACTACGCTTGATACAGATCTATATATTCCTGTAAGAATATTTCTGGAGAATTGGGTAGGCATGGCGCTTTGCTAGAAGCCAACCTTGTCTTGTAAATCGATATAAACGTAGTACGAGGTACTTACGTGTTCGGACAGTCCGACGATCGTATTTACTGCCAACATATCCGGAGATCTCATGGGTCGCTTCCTGAAGATTCACCGATGACGTATTCTCGCACTTTGATTAATCTGGGATTAATTAGAAGAGAGAGATAGAATTAATCTGGGATTAATTCGATGAGAGAGAAAATTAATCTGGGATTAATTGCGGAGATATTTTATCTGGGATAAATATTATTTAAAGAGAGAGAACGATTAATTTGGAATTAATCGATAAAATTAATATATTCGATATATTAATAGAAATTGGATTTCGATGCGGAATTAAAATTAGATTTTAATTCGGGCGAACGAATTAATTTAGAATTAATTCGTTAGCGACGTGAATAGTGTATTCGCTAGGCGTAATCATTTAATTACGACGCGACGGAAAATTCGTTAATTTGGAATTAGCGAACCCGAGCCCGAGAGTGATTGCGAGCGCATTCACATTTCGAATTCGAGCGCGGCACGCGAGTCACATCAAGCGTCAATCGTTTGTCACATCATGCGTCAAATCAATTGTCACTTTGAGTGATGTGATATGACATGTTGTCACTTTATTAAAGTGACATGATGTGAATATAGAAAGGTGATTGTTTGAAAGTTGATAGGACTTGTGTATATATATTTTATTCATTTACTTGGTAAATGGAATAAAGATATATGTATATAAAAATCATTTTCTCTCTCTTGGACCATGTGTAGTACACGGTTTTTGGCAAATATTTGGCCATTCACGTGACTCTCATTGGTCTTTGTTGTTTATGTATTTGGCCTAATTTTGAGACTAGATTCATGTGACACTCTCTCACTTTTCTTTTTTGGTCTTCACGGTTTCACACAATAAAATGGAGCCAAAACCTTCTATCTTCTCTCTCGGTCTTTGGACCGTTTTTTCTTCTCCTTCTTGTTCTGTTTTCTGCCGAAAATGGAGAAGCAAGATAATGATTTTTGTGGCAAAAATCAAGTGCTAGCACACCTTGAGCATACAAGGTGATAGGGAAGCTTCTTCTTTGAGCAAGGAAGCTTGAAGCTTTGAGCTTCAATGGAGTCTCACATGGCCGAAAATGGTGGAGATCTACACGCCCAAAACCGAGCAGTCCACTGTCAAAGGAAGCCATTGCCGAGCTTGGAGGGAGCTCAAAAAAATCGCACCTTGTTCTTCAAACATCAAAACCGAAATTCAATGTGAGTTGATTCCGCCACCTCCTTTGATGTGTTCATATGTGATTTTTTATGCATTGTTTGTGATCTTGTGGACTTGATTAAACTCCAACATTGGTATCTAGAGCCATTGATGCATGAAATCCGAAATTAGGGTTCTTGGCAAATTTGGGGCTTTTTGATTTTGGCTTGATTCTGACAAATTGATTGTGTAAGAATGCTTATATATGATCTAATTTAGATATATGTAATCAATTTGACAAAAAAATCATTGGATTGATTTTCCCCAATTTGCAAATTTTGGTCAAAACTTTATTTGGGTAAACTCGATTTAGGCATGATTTGGTTGAATTGTTTGATGCATTATGCTTGAATGAGGTTGAATTGAAGTTGTGCATGATCAATTTCAAGAAAATTGGATTAGATCAATTTTCCCCAATTCTTAGGTTGAATTTGAAACTTGAAATTGGGCAAAATGTGTTTAAGCATGTTTTAATTGAATTGGATGTTTAAGTATGCTTAGAACATGTTTAATTGAGATTGTGTGTGATCAATTTCATGAATTGGATTGGATTCAATTTTCCCCAAATTGGAGGCTTGGCCGAAAATTGGAATAACCCTAATGTCTTGGTAATTTTGTTTTGTTTGATCATTGGATGACTTAAAACAAATGGTTAATGTTGTTTTGAAGTTCAATTGGATTGAATTTTGATTTGGAACATTTTTCCCCTTTAAAGTGGCTTGGCCGATTTTAAAGAACATGAAATTCTTTGTGATTTTGTTGTTTTAATTCATTGGATGAATTGAATTGATTTGGGAAATTATGATTGTGGACTCAATTGGATTGAAACCGAATCGAATTGAAAAACCCCTAATTGCCGAGACTTAATAGCATGTTAATTGGGCTTGTTAGGTTGTAATTGGGCTTTTGGGCTTTGTTGTAACAAAGTTGGGTTTAGGCAAAATTGGTTGGATCCAATTAGGCGCAAAACCGAATCCAAAAGGTCCAATTATGACTTAATGAACCTTAATTATTTAATTGGGCCTAATGGGCCAAAATTAATTTAAAGGCTTATGGGGTAACTCCCGGATTGGATTTTGGTTGTTCGGTTTGACCCGAGTTGACCAAAAGTCCACGCCTATAGAAATTAATTAAAAGCCCATTGGACTTTAATTAAATAAAACATTAGATGTTAATCGGGCTTTGAGACCCGTTGCGATTAAATTTGGAATTTAAGTCGTAAAGGTTCGTTAATAAAAGTGTAATATTTAATTTGGAATTAAATAATGAATTAGAATTAAATACGTATTAAATTGGATTTAATTATGTAATTTAATTAATTCATAGAATTCGTACTTTGAGTACTTATTCGCAATACGAGTTTGACTCGAACAAAAATCAAATCTTTGTTTGAACATTGGATGATCACTAATAATCAAGATTAATTAATTTGATTGATTGATTGATAACGTGCTTGTATGAATACATGGTTGTGATGTTTGAATAATGTATATCGGATGGATATTAGTCGGGTTGGGCGATTTTGGAAATTGTAATAAATTTGATTTATTAAATTGGACCTGCGTGTCCAGTCCTTATTCTTTCTTTCTTTCTTCTCTCTTCTCACCTATTCCCCTCCATGTAAAGAGGTTTCTTTAGAAGTGTAGTGTAACGGGTAGAAGTAATACAAGTGCTAGCGGGAGAGAGAAAGTGAGAGATTTGATCTAGGATCAATGTAAAATATCCATCCGCATATCATTATTATTTTATTTCATACTCGCTTTATTATGTGTTTAGAATGCATGCTTAAGGGTGTATGATGATGAGACCTTAACAAAGATAATTAAATTGGTAGTCAATTTGCACGCGAAAAACCGTCGTTTTATATTAAGCAAATATCCTTCCATTGAATGATTCTTGTTCAAGATCCGAAGTTGGCATTGGTTTTTATTGACCAAAGTCAAGACCTTTGTCAATCAAGGATGTACTTGAATCATGAGAGTTTTGTTGCATATCGGTGTCTTGTCCAAATCGTGATTTTTTATTGGCCAAAGTCAGGTCACTTTTTGTCCAATGACATTGATTACAAAACTTTCCTCGTCACTGGGTCCAGCTTAACTGGAATCATTAGGTTTGTTTTTGGCCAAAGCCAAGGCCTAGATGATTCAGAGGATAGGGTTAGGAAAATGTATTGGATACATTGACATATACATATGTTTCGGACTTGGATGTCCACCTAACCGGATCTAGGAATTGGATGAGATCCAATTGATCTGTGAGATCTACCTAGTTAAATAGCATACAGCTTTTTATTGGCCAAAGTCAGGGTTTTGTGTTATTTAATAGGATCCTAGCCCACTAGGAAACACGGTTTCCCGAGTACTCCACAGAGGGTTAGAGACTCGACGAAAAATAGTGGGAGGCAAGTATTGAATTTGCAAGATTCGTTCGAAACTCGCTAAACACGCTCATTTTATTTTATTTCGTCATTAGATTAAATATTAGTTAGACTAATATTTAAATTGTTGTTTTAATAAACAGTTGGACTGTATTATACTTGATTATATATAATTGGATTATATTAATCAATATATTTGAATTAATTAATTTCAGTTTACAGTTGATTTTATAATTGGATTATAGTAATCAATGTAATTGAGGTTAATTAATTTGGATTATATTTGATTATATAGTTGGACTATTATAATCATTATAATATAAAGTACCACTAATCGTTGATTAAATAGTTGGACTATTGTAATCAAGATAAAATTGAAAAGTTGAATATTTAAAATATAATCTAGGATTAAAATATTTTAAATGATTTAATTTTCAAATTGGGAATAAATAATAGGTTACTTTATTTGATAAAATAACTTATTATACCTTAAGCCCAAAATTAAGCAATATAAGTAGAGCATAAAATCTTTGGAAGATTCATGTGATGATGACTTTAATGCTTAATTTAATATACTTGTAATAAATCTATCTTTAGATTTAAAAGTATTAAAATTGCAATTAATAATTCTTGGAGAATTAATTGACTATTCATGTAAAGTCAAAGTTTGCAATTGGGCATGTAGCACGAGGTGCACATTCCTTTCAATATTCTAAAAACCCAAGGCTTGGCCTAAGGTTCCTAAAATATTGAAAATGATAATTGACATATCCCTAAGTGACTACCATTTGGATATTGAAGACACGAAGGAATTAAAGAAAGGGCGAGGCTCTAACTTTAAAAATGTTTGTCTTAGTTATGTTCACAGCTAGTATTAAAATTAGATTTTAAATACTTAGTGTGGTACATAATATATATGTATTGATATTCAGAATCTGCTTTGAGCAGGATACTGACTTCAAGCTGAGATTTCTCTGCGAATCGGAAACGGGACGAAAGTCGCTATTTCGACCGTGGATACCTAAGTTTAGGAACTACCCTTTGGGTATGTACTTAAATTAGGAACTGTTATAATGTAACTAGTTTGACTAGAGACATTATCTCTATATCAGTGTTTAATCCATTGCGGATAAAACCTTTATATTCTAGAACACTAAGTGTTTTATTATATAAAGATGATACCGAGATAAACACATTAGATGTGAATAACAGAATTTATATTTTGAATATAAATAAAATCTCAAACATATAAAATGACAAATAAATAGCTCATATTGATTTGATCAATAGAGACTTATTTGTGGCATTGTTGTCTAGGACACATTTAATTAGACTCGTATATCCACACTTTTGAAAAGTGGGTACTAGGACTGATTTGACTATTCAAATAAGGTCTGCGAATCTAGTTTATTAGGTAAAGAACCTAAAATACTATTTACTTGGTAATAGTATAAAGGCCACCGATCTGTTAGCCCTATTCATGGTGAAGTAGTGGGCCCATATCTAGCTTGGCTAGATGTGTACATGAATATTTCGTGACCTTAACGGATGTGGCATCACGTTATGGTTATGTGTTTCTTTTGAAGAACACAAATACGAAACTTTGAGTTTCGATACGAAGTATACAAACAGATCGGCTGTAGTATTATGCCGCTACGGTAAGACCGTATTGGTAAATACTTAAGCAGTAAGTTTCAAACGTACATGAAAGAGTACGGTATTCTTTCATATGAGGACTCCTCCCGACACACGTCAATTGATGGTGTGTCAGAACTAAAAACCAAGTTTTGTTGGACATGATTAGGTTTTTCGCGAGTCGCTCTGAGCTACTGTTTCCTTCAACAGGATATGTATTAACAGTGCAAAACTTATTTAGAATAAGGTTCCATGTAAATCTGTTTGACAGATATCATATAGGATATGAACAGGAAAGAAACGAGGTTTCTCATTCCTGATAATTTGGGTATGCCAGGCATAAAGTTTGGATGATACCAAACTAAGAACCCAAATTGGATTAGTGCCAATATAGGTTATCCAAAGGGAAACCATAAGTATAGTACTTATAAATCCCACATGAGAACAATGTGATTGTTGCTCACCATGCGGTTTTCCTGAGAGGAATACCGATATGCAGTGGTCAGTGGGAGGATAGTGATACTCGATGAAAATCGGAGTAATACTATTCAAAGCACGAAGTCCTTAATGGAACACAAACAATTCATCTATGATGAATCTGTACCATTAATCTTCAAATACACAAGAAATCGGGTAGATCGGATAGAGTCAGAAAACAACCTAGGGTATGAGTTTCTGATCTAACCTCATTAAGATGTCAATGTTATGAAGGTATATCCACCGACTACGTTTTGAGGTAGTGATACAAGGTATCGACTCCCTATTATGGCAAAGTGCCATGAATCGAAAATGGATTCCATGTTTAACAACTATTTTGGATACTAGTTGTTGTACCACGAGGCATTGTGCCTATGGTACATTAAACGTCTTCAAGGAAGACATACAGGAAGGCAACATACCAACGTACAAAGCAGGGCTTTGACGGAAAGGTATCGTTATCAACATTATGTTAATAACGGTTCAACCTTTTACCTGTTGCCATGGTAAATCCATTTTGAAGATGCTTGTTGATAACTGCATATTTCATTTATGAAATGTGTCAGTTGCAGATCAAAATCGCTTTCCTGAAAAGGAAACCTTTTGGAGGATGCTTGCAACATCCTGACGATTTTGTATAACCGACAAACAAGGTTTACCGGTTATTCGATCCATGTTTGGATTGAAGCAAGCATGAGGTTCTTGGAACTGACGTTTTGAAATAATCATAAGGGTTATGATTTAACTCAAAACGAAATAATTCTTGTGTATATAAGGAAGTTAGTGGGAGGGCACTGACGATGAAATTCCCATAGATGAAAGCTTGGCTTTCATAGATATTCTTTCAATAGAAATTCTCCGTAGAATTCTGGGGAGTAACAACCTTTATTCAAGGAATAAAGATCTACTGGGCTAGATTTGGAGTTGGTAACACTCTCTGAGAAATTGTACATTTAAAATGTACTTGTATTGGTGTCTCATACGCTTTGAGCATATGGAGTCACAATCGGGTCAATCCAAGTGATAGTCACTGGATTGAAGATTAAGAACATCTGTTAGTATCTGAGAGAATTAAGATGTTGTCTTAAACTATGGAGATGGAGAACTTGAAGTGACTGGGATCACTGCTGCAAGTTTCCAAACCGGTAAATACTGCGGTACTATAAAGTTTGAACACTGGGACAGTGAGCTGGAAATCTTCCGAGCAAGATAACTGTTGCCGAATAAACAACAAATGCGGATTATTGCTGCAGCTGAGGCAGCAATAGAATCCATTTGGATCGATAAAAATCTAATTAGATTAGATACAGTTCTGTTAGCAGCTGAGAGCCAGGCGTCAGCACAGGCTAAAGAATTAAAGGTCTCATCGACGATCCATATATATACTTCTATATCATCTGATTCGTTCGGATCATACATCGTGGCGATGTGATGATCGTGTAAATCGCGTCAGACGATAATTAAGCAAATCCGCTGATGAAAACCTTTCCTCAGCAATTGAGCGAACCATACATAGTTCAGGTGTGGACACTTGAGTGACTGGCTATGTGCCAAGTGGGAGATTGTTGGATAATATGACCCATAGCGTCACTATTTGCACAGATCATTGTGTTGTTGTAGCAAATTAACTATGTAATAAGGAAATTGCACTCTCATCATTAGTGATTAGATCACCATAGATATAAATGAAGAGAGGTCCCTATGATTAGTACCTGGACTGAGAATGATATGAGACAGTATCAGTCCCCGAAGGTTTAATCATTAAATATCCCTAGCCGTAGTATTATCGAGACTGGACATCGATAATGCGGAATAGGCTAGTATTGCACTTGTGCGCGTTTGTGAGGGCACAACGGCATAGTTCTCATATATATAAGTATTGGATACTTATGCAAGTGCGATAGGAGGTCGTGTTTCACCGATGGTACGGGAAACAGCTTCGCTCTGGATAGACCCCTCGGAATCCCATTGGTATTATGACTATGTGTCTATGGGAGGCCGAAATCGAGGTAGGTGTGTATAGTCTTAACCTGAGACTTGCATCGCTAATACTTACGATAATCGATAAACTTTGGTCTTGTGGTAGGGGACTTTAACCGGTTCTGTGTACACCATTTCTCTTTGGGTTAGCAGAGAGTCGTAGTGTATTGGGTGTGATGTCAAGACGGAAGTATCACTTCAGTCATTTGGAGATGATGTCACGCAGGATACGGTACTAGTGCTCTTGAGTGTTGCGCAACCAATCGGGATATTGTGACCAGGTCATGTATATCCGATTATAGAGATTATGTTACCAGACATCCGACATGTGTTTCGGACGGGGCAGACACTTATCCAGCCCCAGCCCTAGCACGTGATCTGATACTGGGCCAATATACACAATACTACGGTATACTACGCTTGATACAGATCTATATATTCCTGTAAGAATATTTCTGGAGAATTGGGTAGGCATGGCGCTTTGCTAGAAGCCAACCTTGTCTTGTAAATCGATATAAACGTAGTACGAGGTACTTACGTGTTCGGACAGTCCGACGATCGTATTTACTGCCAACATATCCGGAGATCTCATGGGTCGCTTCCTGAAGATTCACCGATGACGTATTACTCGCACTTTGATTAATCTGGGATTAATTAGAAGAGAGAGATAGAATTAATCTGGGATTAATTCGATGAGAGAGAAAATTAATCTGGGATTAATTGCGGAGATATTTTATCTGGGATAAAATATTATTTAAAGAGAGAGAACGATTAATTTGGAATTAATCGATAAAATTAATATATTCGATATATTAATAGAAATTGGATTTCGATGCGGAATTAAAATTAGATTTTAATTCGGGCGAACGAATTAATTTAGAATTAATTCGTTAGCGACGTGAATAGTGAATTCGCTAGGCGTAATCATTTAATTACGACGCGACGGAAAATTCGTTAATTTGGAATTAGCGAACCCGAGCCCGAGAGTGATTGCGAGCGCATTCGCATTTCGAATTCGAGCGCGGCACGCGAGTCACATCAAGCGTCAAATCGTTTGTCACATCATGCGTCAAATCAATTGTCACTTTGAGTGATGTGATATGACATGTTGTCACTTTATTAAAGTGACATGATGTGAATATAGAAAGGTGATTGTTTGAAAGTTGATAGGACTTGTATATATATTTTATTATATTCATTTACTTGGTAAATGGAATAAAGATATATGTATATAAAAATCATTTTCTCTCTCTTGGACCATGTGTAGTACACGGTTTTTGGCAAAATATTTGGCCATTCACGTGACTCTCATTGGTCTTTGTTGTTTATGTATTTGGCCTAATTTTGAGACTAGATTCATGTGACACTCTCTCACTTTTCTTTTGGTCTTCACGGTTTCACACAATAAAATGGAGCCAAAACCTTCTATCTTCTCTCTCGGTCTTGGACCGTTTTTTCTTCTCCTTCTTGTTCTGTTTTCTGCCGAAAATGGAGAAGCAAGATAATGATTTTTGTGGCAAAAATCAAGTGCTAGCACACCTTGAGCATACATAGGTGATAGGGAAGCTTCTTCTTTGAGCAAGGAAGCTTGAAGCTTTGAGCTTCAATGGAGTCTCACATGGCCGAAAATGGTGGAGATCTACACGCCCAAAACCGAGCAGTCCACTGTCAAAGGAAGCCATTGCCGAGCTTGGAGGGAGCTCAAAAAAATCGCACCTTGTTCTTCAAACATCAAAACCGAAATTCAATGTGAGTTGATTCCGCCACCTCCTTTGATGTGTTCATATGTGATTTTTTATGCATTGTTTGTGATATTGTGGACTTGATTAAACTCCAACAACTACTTCATTTGGAACTTCCTCAGTGGATACCTTGATTCCAACATCTTTGTTGATTTCAGTACCACTTTTTATAATGATGGCATGACACTGCTCTTTCCCCATGTTCCTTGGATTTGGTTCTGTGTTGCCAGGAAGATTACCCGGCGGTCTGTAACTCTAAGCATTGGCCAGTTGTCAAATTTGATTCTCCAGTGCTTTAATAGAGGCAGATTGGCTTTGAAATATAACATCGTATGCTACTTGTTGCTTTTTGAACATCTCTGTAATCCATTCTTTCATTTCTGGTTCTTTTTCATGCTCTTGGCCTTTGTTCTGTTGCTGGAATCCAGGCGGTGGATAATTCTTTTGCCCTGAATTATTGCTCCATGAGAAATTGGGATGATTCCTCCACCCTGGGTTGTAGGTGTTGGAATATGGATTGTTTCCCTGTATTTTGAAATTGTTGACGTAATTCACCGTTTCTTTATGTTGGTTTGGTTCTGGTCATCCTCCTTAAGGTGAACTTGTGGATCCGAAAATGTTTACAACTTGTGCGCTGAGTGTTTCCAGACATTTGCACCTCTGATCCAGCTTGGTATTCACTGCTGAGTTGGCTCCAACTTCATAAATTCCTACAATTCTCTAGACCATGCTCATTTCTGTTAGCCACAAGGAATTATTGTTAGCCATTTCTTCAATTAGGTCACACGCTTGATCTTCTCCTTTTGCCATTAGCACAATGACTTAATACCTAAGCTATTAATTTTATGAGGCCAAATGATTACTAGTATCTATTTGATTGATTGTTTGATGGAATAGTGACTTTAAAATTAAAACAAGTAAATAAAAAGAGGTGAAAGTAGATTGAGGAAAATTCAAGTTTATAAAACTATCCAGGGTTGTGATTTCTTCCAATATCTTTTTAAAGATGAAGTGGTTATTTCATGTCTGTGTAATATATTGGTTTACTAACCTGGAACACGAAATTCTGCAAAAGCCTATGTCGATGGTCAGATGCAAATACCCAGTATAACCCAATTAAATCATATGTCTATGTCAATCAAATTACCTGGATTCATTAAGATTAAGTTCCAATTGTGGTTACCCTCGCACGACAGGTATATGTCTATCTTGTCAGGAAATCTATTAAAGGGTTATCTATCCTCAAGGAAGATCGTGGGCTATTAAGTCTAAGGCTGAAACCTAAAATTCCTTTGTCAAGTTTATTTTAAGTTTATCAGATCAATCTTATTAGTGGATAGTTAACAAGATGCATTAAGCTTAAGACTTGATAAGTAAACCTTTATATTACCCAAACTATAAAATAACTCCTTATAAACCGGTGATATTGGAATTTATCACAACCCTAGATAACGGGCTTAGCTAGGACACATATTAACAATTAGTAAAAACTTAAAAATAAATGACATAAAGTACAATGCTGAAAAGTAAATGCTAGAAAATAAAAAGGAAAAAATACAATAAAAGAAAATGCTAGGGTTAAAGGATCCACTTTTATTATTACTATTTTAGATATCTCCCTTAATATAATATATTAACTTGTGTGATATTACCAACCAGCCATATAGGCGGTAACCTGATTAAGTCAAATTAATAATTAATTACCAACTGACCAACCAGACGGTATCCTTGCTTAATGAGGTTAAAATCAATTTAATATCAATTACCGACCGACCAATATAGCGGTATCCTCATTAAGTCAAGTTTTAAATAGTTATTATATTATAATTAAGGGAGATTAATTTAAATAGAAATAATAAAAGCTTTACATTTCACCCTAGTATGGGGAAGTTACCTCATCATTGCTGAATAGTAAAAAATTGAAAAAGTAAAGAAAGTAAATTACCATTACAAAAAGTAAATAAAATTAATTACAAAACTGAAATTAAAACAAACTAGATACAAAATCCTTAGAATTATCAGAGAATTACAGAGAGGAAGGTACATCTAAAACTGAAATTTCGAGCTGAATTTATAGGTAAAAAAATGCATCGTACGTCGCGACGCGCAAGTTTTTTTTGCGTCACGATGCGCCTACATGGCACACTCTGATTGGCTGCTTTGATTCCCTTATCAGTTGACATGGCAATTTGGATGATTAACTCAATAATTGTGCTGACGTGGCGATGATGTGGGGACATGTGGTGATGTTGATGATGACGTGTCTGACACGTGGCACACTGACTCGGCATATGACTGATGTGGACGCCATGTGGCTAACACGTGGACGACACATGGCGATGGCGATTGTAGGCAGCATGTGATGATGACACGTGGCATGGCGCATGTTAGTATGAACGGCTGTGAAGTTGACACGTGGCAGGCGCACGTAGCAGATTCGATGCACTTTAGAAAATTCCCTCTAATTGGTCCCTATGTCTCGGCACACGTTAGCAGAGGTGCGGCGTACGTTAGCGGTCGTGATGCAGGCTGCGTGTCGCGACACGTCAAAAGACAGTTTTGCCTTTTTTGTCTATTTTTCACTGTTTTGGCCCCGAATCACCTCCGGAAAGTGCTGAAACTTTATTTATCTACAAAATAACACAAAACACATCAAAATATTCACAAATCTCAAGAAACTATACAAAATATTAGGTCAAATGAGTGGGAAATATTGATACATTTACCACTCATCAGGGTTCTCAAAGACAAGTTCTTTTTGGTTATTCTTTGTGGCCTTGGAAGGATTTTATTCCTACAAAATCGAATTCGCGATGCTTGGGGTTCTATTTGTTGCGAGGGGTTTGCTTGGCCTTAAACATCCAAGTGAGTTCCGCGTCATTTGGCAAATTTTCCCAAAATGACAAAATCGTCTTTTTTGCACAAAATCCTCCAAATTTCATGGGCTTCCATTTACAAGGCCCAAATGCTGTGTCTCAAGTCCATTAAGTCTTGTCTTGGTCGAATTATTGGCGTTGGAGTTGATTCGGCTTGATTCGTCAAAATGCTCAAATTGTGTCGTTGATGCATTTGGGAATGTATCTCTGAGCTGAGTGATTCTTATGCTACGAGAATCATGTCATTCCCTCAATCCTCGAAAGGATTCTTCCTCAAATCCAAATCTGGATCAAATATAAATATTAGAAATACCCATGGCCGATTCAAAATTTTGTAGGAAACGTTTTCCCCGCGCAGCGAAAGCGACTTGGACACAAAGATCGGACTTGAAAAATTTGTCTGCTTTCCCCTTCCTTTAGCCGAATCTGACTAGCATGTATACTGAAATTTTGCTTCTATTTCGGACAAGATTTCAGTCCCGGAATTCTCCCGAAACAGTCCCCGAACAGCCCCCGAACTGCAGTGAAATAATGGACTGTTTTGGACCCGTTACACAATGGAACTGCACACAAATCAGCCCCTGATTTGAGTGAACTGCAAGGATGTTTTAGGTCTGATTTTTCAGTCAAAATACAGCCTCAATACAGCCCTAAATGTTTCCCTAGGTGTTTCCCAAAATCCCGAATTAAAACGAAACAAACCGAGCCCCGAATCAATTATATGATTCACGACAATGGACAATAAAATACTCCCACTGTCGTGAGATAGAGAAGATGAGAATAATGATTTTGGTTCAACGCCACAAGATCTTACGAGCTATGTCTCACAACCAACGGAAAGTAGTGTGGGCTACACTCACAAAATAAATCCCTAAACGATTTAGAGATTTTAATCACACTTAGTATATTTTTCTTATTTTTGTTCTTCAATGGAATCTCTCAACTTTTGAGAGAATGGTGAAGAAGAAGAAGGTGGCTAGGGTTGAAAGAATGAGAAAGCTTTTCAAAAGAAAATCAAATTTCCTTTTTATACTTAGGTCAATTGTTTCCAAAAACAAAACAAGCTTTCCCCTCCCTCTTTGGTGAAAATCGGCCAAGGCTAGGAATTTGTAACATCAAATTTTTAATTACCATTATTAAAAATATGTTATAAAATTGAATAAGCAATTAACCATATTGAAAGTCATAACTTCCAATATTAATGCTAAGGATTATTTTGTTTCCAAAACAAACAAATCCATTCCCTTTTCAATCCTTGTAATTTTCGGCCATGGCATATATTCTTTTATTAATTTTGTAACAATTGTATTAGCTTTCCATAAAGCCAAAGATGTTACAAAATCAAAAAGGTTTAATGCCATTATTGATTTGTAACTTCCAAAATAAATCAAGTGTTTCCAAAACCTTTTAATTTGGAAATTACAACTTTAACCTTCATTTAAATTATATCATATATAATTTAAATCATTAATAATAAATAATTATCATATAATCATTTATTATACAAATCATACATTAACTTTTAATATATAGTTCCAAGTGTGACATTATTAATATTATTAATCATATTAATTATATTTATTATTTTGTAAGTATATAATTGGACTATCCAATTATACTAAATCCGCTATAGTATATTGAGCTAGCACGGGGACCAAATGGACCTACGATTCTGAGCTCCAATAATCTCGAAATATTAATTAAGCTCTTAATTAAATATTTTGATTTATTAACTCCGGGTTATTCCACTAAAAACCCGAAGCTGCACTCTCGTTGCCGCAGATGATATATTAAGCCGAACCAAGTCGGTGTCCATCGATATAGTCATTACATACGAATTGACCCTTCACGAGTATCTCGTAATTAGAGTCGAGCCATAATGTCCGTTATACCCCTCTAATTATTTTTTACCTTAAGTACCATTGATTCTCTAATGAACGATTTATTCATAACTATTATGAATTTTAATCTTTTTATTCGTAATAGAAAGACTTGAGTGCTCAAATCGTTCAAGCACCGAATCAACCCTTAAGAAAGATACTCCTCTACTTCTCGCAAGAAGGAGTGAACTCCATGTCTATGTAAAACATTCCCAGCTATACAACAGACCATGCCCCCAAAGTACGTAGCTATTGGTCGGGACTGCTACACTAACCTCACCTTTGTAAATCAAAGCACATGGCCTCCCATGCAGGAGTTCGTAGTACACTCAGGATTAAGATCAATCCATATATGACCATCTAGTAGATCGAAATGACTTTCTTAGTTTAACGGATATTATAAGAATGTCATTTCCATATGGGTCCAGTCATATATGATCACATCATACAATGTGCCTTCATTCTCATGTCTCTACATGGACGATACGGATCAAGATCGTCATACAAATATAGAATAGACCACAACTATAGATAAACCACAAACAAAGTACCCACTTTGTTTGCTCTCTATAGACTATTTAATATTACTAACTTCAGACTTAAATCCTCTTGTGTATGACACTCATACACTAAGTCTTAAGGCACATAAGTAATCTAGGGTATTTAAGATGATATATAATATGTGAAAATTAAACAAACAATTTGATAAATGAATAATGCATCATTTTATTTCAAAACACATAAAACCGTTTACATCACATGTAGCTCTAGGGCATACAATCCAACAATCTCCCACTTGCACTAGAGTAAATAGGACATGTCTCGTAATCCTAGACCATCTAGGTGACCTTCAAAAACTTTAGCCGATAAGGTATTTGTAAACGGATCAGCCAGGTTCTCTGCGGATGCAATCTTTGTGACAGTAACGTCTCTTCTCTGCACTATCTCCCTGGTGAGATGATATTTCCTCTCTATATGCTTTCCCCTCTTGTGGCTTCTTGGTTCTTTGGAGTTTTCCACCGAACCACTATTATCGCAATAGAGTGTGAGCGGTCTATCCATATCTGGAACAACTTCCAGATCTCCCAAGAATTTACGGAGCCAGACTAGTTCATTAGCTGTTTCACAAGCTGCTACATATTCAGCCTCCATGGTAGAGTCAGCAATACAAGATTGCTTTATACTCCACCATACTATGGCCCCACCATATAGGGTGAACACTGATCCAGATGTAGATTTCCTAGAATCGACATCTGTCTGAAAATCAGAGTCTGTATATCCCCTTAGGATCATATCCTCACCGGAATACACAAGCATATAATCTCTCGTTCCCTTAAGATAATTGAGAATGTGTTTCACAGCCACCCAGTGATCCAATCCTGGGTTTGACTGAAACCTACTGACTACTCGCACTGCAAAACAGATGTCTGGTCTAGTGCATAACATAACATACATGAGACTACCAACTGCTGAGGCGTATGGGATATGTCTCATTTCCTCAACATCTTGAGGTGTCTTAGGAGATTGTTCATTTGACAAATGAATTCCATACCGATAAGAAAGATTGCCTTTCTTGGAATTCTGCATCCCAAATCGCACAAGGATCTTGTCGATATAGGATGCCTGAGACATAGCTAACAGTCGTTTCTTGCGATCTCGAAGTATCTGAATCCCAAGAATATAACTGGCCTCTCCCAAATATTTCATTTAGAATTGATTAGCTAGCCAGGTTTTCACGTCTGATAATATATTTACATCATTCCCAATGAGTAAAATATCATCGATGTATAAAACAAGAAAAACCACCTTCCCGTCAATGACGCGCTTGTATACACAATGCTCATCAACATTCTGCTCAAAGTCATAAGACTTGATCGTGGTATCAAATCTAATATTCCAAGATCGAGATGCCTGCTTGAGTCCATAAATGGACCTTTGCAGCTTGCAAACTTTTTGCTCTTGACCTTGGGCGATGAACCCCTATGGTTGTATCATAAAGATACTCTCATCATGATTCTCATTCAAGAATACAGTCTTGACATCCATTTACCAAATTTCATAGTCATAATATGCGGCAATGGATAGAAGAGTGCAGATGGATTTAAGCATGGCTACTGGCGAGAAAGTTTCCTCATAGTCAACTCCCTCTTTCTGGGTATAACCCTTGGCCACTAGTCTAGCCTTGAAGGTCTGTACCTTCCCATCTGATCCCTTCTTCTTCTTGTAGATCCACTTGCAACCTATGGGTTTCACCCCATCAGGTTGGTTTACAAGTTCCCAGACTGAGTTGGAGTACATGGACTGTATCTCTAGGTTCATGGTTTTGAGCCATTCCTCTTTGTGAGAATCATCCATTGCACTACGATAGGTCAATGGATCATCTACGCCATCGCTGGATGCGACAACTTGTGCCTCTCCAACCTCAAGGTAGCGATCAGGTTGTCGTACAACCCTCCCACTGCATCTAGGCGGTAGATCATTCTGAAGAGCTTGCATCTGACTTTCAGATGTCGAAGGCGCTATGTATTTGTCAACTTTCATTGATGATGTCGTGCTGGTCGAACCAGCAAGTAACTCCTCGAGTAACACTTTACTTCGAGGCTTGAACTCCCTCATATAGTCCTCCTCTAGAAACCTAGCATTTTTCGATACAAATACTTTGTTATCATCAGGACTGTAGAAGAATCCACCCCTAGTCTGCTTAGGATAGCCTACAAATAGGCACACCTGAGAATGTGGCTCCAACTTTGTGGTCTTATTCTTCAGCACATGTACTGGACACCTCCATATGCGGAAATATAGTAAACTAGTTTTACGATCATTCCACAACTCTAAGGGAGTCTTAGGAACAGACTTAGATGGAACTATATTAAGGATATGCATTGCAGTTTGAAGTGCATATCCCCAGAACGAACGAGGTAGTGAACTATAACTAACATAGATATTATCATGTCTAGTAGGGTCATATTTCTCCTCTATGTAACACCATTTTGCTGTGGTGTTCCAGGCGCTGTGAGCTGGGATATTATCCCTGTTGGGTTTCTAGTTAGTCCCAAGGATCAATTCAAGCATAGAAATCATGTATGAATACTCAAATAAATATGGCGGAATCATACTTACATTGATCGGTTATGCGATGCGTCGAACACAAAACTTTAAGCTCCTTGAACTCTCGACTTTCTCCTCTTTGGTGTGCTTCATTTGCTCGGCCAACCTCCATTGGAAATCCTCCAAGCTCCAAGCTTTGAATGATGATTTTATGCTCATAAGTTGGTTTCTATATCACCTTAGGATGACTCTTCATGTGCTAGCATAAGGGAAATTTGCCACAAATCTTCCTTGTTTCTTCATGGTGTGCTCGGCATTTTGAAGAAATTTTTGGAGAGAATCACTTGGTCCTTGGCCAAAAGTGTGTGTGTAGAAGAGAGAGATGATTAGTTGTGTTTTGATTTGTTTCTTAAACTTATACCAAAATAATTGATTTCCAAAATCTTGTAAATGGCTTTCAAAAAGTCAAAAGAATTTGGAGCCAAAAATGGCAATAAATGCCATCAACCACTCAAGTCACTATTCATATCAATCAATGATGACAAGCATCACTTCACTCAAAATGATGTGACTACCATCACTTGATTGACTAGTGATTTGACGCTAGATGTGACTTGTGGGCCGCACTTGAATTCAAAATGCGAGTGCGCCCGCAAACACTCCCGGGCTCGGGTTCGCTAATTCCGAATTAACGAATTTTTCCATTGCGACATAATTAAATAATTATGCCTAGCAAAATTACTATTCACGTCGATAAAGAATTAATTCTAAATTAACTCGTTCGCCCGAATTAAAATCTAATTTTAATTCCGCGTCGAAATCCAATTTCGTATAATATATTGAATATATTATTTTATCGATTAATTCCAAATTAATCGTTCTCTCTCTTTAAATTATATTTTATCCCAGATAAAATATCTATGTAATTAATCCCAGATTAATTTTCTCTCTCTTATTAATTAATCCCAGATTAATAAAGTGCGAGTCATACGTCATCGGTGAATCTTCGGGAAGCAACCCATGAGATCCCCGGATATGTTGGCAGTAAATCCGGTCGTCGAACTATCCGAACACGTACGTACCTAGTACTACGTTTTTACCGAATTTTAAAGACATGGTTGGCTTCTAGCAAAGCACCGTGCCTACCCAATTCTCCATAAATTTTCTTACTAGAATATATGATCTATATCAGGCGTAGTATACGTAGTATTGCGTATTTCGATCTAGTATCGGATGTCACGTGCAAGGCCTAGGGCTGGAATTGTGTATGCCCCATACGAAGCACATATCAGATCTCTGGTAACTAGTCTCTATAATCGGATAATCATAACCTAGTCATAATATCCCGATGACTGCAGTACTTAAGAGCACCAGTTTCGTATCCTACGTGATCATCATCTCCACTATGACTAGAGTGATACTTCCGTCTTGACATCACACCCAATACACTACGATTCTCAATATACCTAGAAGAGGCGTACACAGAACTTGTTAAAGCCCTGGATGCCCAAAACCAAAGTATATTGATTGTTGCAAGTATTAGCGGTGCAAGTCTCAGCTTAAGACCAAATACACCTACCCTGATTCGGACTTCCATAGACACATAGTCATACTACCAATGGAATTCCGAGGGGTTTATCCAGAGCGAAGCTGTTTCCGTACCATCGGTAGACACAACCTCCTATTACACTTACATGAGTATCATATACCCAAATATATGAGAACTATGTCGTTATACTCTCATAACGCGCATAAGTGTAATACTAGTCTTTTACGCATTATCGATGTTCAATCTCGATAATACTCTAACTAGGGATATTCAATGATTAAACCTTTATGGATTGATACTGTCTCATGTCATCTCAATCGGAACTAATCATATGGACCTTCTATCATTTATATATCTAGGTAATCCAATTACAAATGATAAAAGGGAAATTTCCTTTGTCACATAGTTAATTTGTACAACAACACCATGATCTGTACAAATAGTGATGCTATGAGTCATAATTGTCCAACAATCTCCCACTTGGTCAATAACCAATCACTCAAGTGTCCTACACCCGAACTATGTACGGTTCGCTCAAACTTCTGCTGAGGAAAGGCTTTCTTCAGCGGATTTGCATGGAAATGCGATTTATTCGATCATCACATCGCCACGATGTATGATCCGAACGAATCAGATGAATATTTAAAGTATATATCTGGATCGTTGATGAGACCATTAATTCGTTAGCCTGTGTTGTAGCCTAGCTCAGCTGCTAACAGAACTACTCCTAATCTGATTAGGATTATTATCAACCCAAAAGGCTTCTATTGCTTCTTCAGCTGCAGCAAAATTTTGTTTTTGTTGTTTATTCAGTAACAGTATCTTGCATGGAAGATTTCCAGCTCACTGTTCTGTTATTCAAACTTTATAGTACCTTTATTACGACTAATAGTCGATTTTGTCAGTTTGGAAACTTGCAGAGGTGATCCCAATCACTTCAAGTTATCCTTCTCCATAGTATAAGACAGTATCCGTAGTTCGTCTAAGAAACTTAAGGATGTTCTTAACTTCAATCCAGTGACTATCACATGGATTGGCCTGATTGTGACTCCATATGCTCAAAGCGTATGAGACACCAGGTCGCGTACACTTTTCAATGTACAAGTTCTCGGAGAGTACCAACAACCTTTAGATCTATCCCAGTAGATCTTTATTCCTAGAATAAAGTTTGTATCTCCCAAGAATTCTACGGAGAATTTTCATGAAAGCCAAGCTTTCACCGATTTTATTATAGGAATATCATTTCCAAGAAATGATAGGTCATCATTTATTTAGGACAGTCACTTTTAGTACGCTCCCACTAACCTTCTTATATACACAAGAATCATTTTCTTTTTGAATTAAATCATATACCATTATTATTACATCAAAACGACAGTTCCAATAACACAATGTTTGCTTCAATCCATAAATGGATCGAATTAACATGCAAACCTTGTTTGCTCGTTTTGGTACGACAAAACCGTCAGGATGTTATAAACATCCTCCAAACGGTTTCCTTTTAAGGAAAGCGATTTTGACGTTCAGCTGCCATATTTCATAAATGAAACATGCAGCATCAACAAGCATTATCCAAATGGATTTAACCATGGCAACAGGTAAAAGGTTTCGTCGTAATCGACACAATGTTGATAACGATACCTTTTCGCTACAAGCCCAGCTTAGTACGTTGGTATGTTGCCTTCCATATATGTCTTCCTTGAAGACTTATATAGTACCAATGGGCACAATGCCTCGTGGTATTTCAACTAGTATCCAAACTTAGTTGGTATACATGGAATCCATTTCGGACATCATGACACTTTGCCATAATAGGGAATCGATACCTTGTATCACTTCCCCATACGTAGTCAGATCGTATTCCTCAATAAGGTTAACATCTTTATGAGGTGAGATCAGAAACCCATACCCCAGGTTGTTTTCTGACTCTCTCCAACTTACGCGGTTCTTGTGTATTCGAAGATTATTGGTATAGTTTCATCCTTGATGAACTATTTATGTTCCATTAAGGAATCTGTGCCTGAAACAGTATTACTCCGATTTTCATCGAGTTCTACTATCCTCCCATTTACCACTGCATATCGGTATTCCTCTTAGGAAAACCGCATGGCGACCAACAATTACATTGTTCTCTTGTGAGTTGTATAAGTACTATACTTTGGTTTCCATAGGATAACCTAAAAGTTAGGCACTTATTCGATTTGGGTTCTAGTTTGGTATCATCCAAACAAATGCCCAACATTCCCAAATCTTCAGGAATGAGAAAACCTGGTTTCTATCATGTTAATATCTAATATGAAGTCTGTCAAATAGATTTTCATGGAACCTTATTCAAAATAAGTATTGCATTGTTAAATGCTTATCCTTTGAAGGAAAATGGTAGCTTAGAGTGACTCATGATTAACCTTATCATGTCTAACAAAATTCGGTTTCTCCGTTCGGACACACCGTCAAATTGACGTGTTCCGGGAGGAGTCCTCATTGAAAGAATACTATACTCTTTCAAGTATTCGAGAAACTTATTGCTAAAGTATTTTCCATTACGTTATATAATACTTTAGCCGATCTGTCTGTCTATTTCGTGTCGAAACTTCTTGAAAGTTTCTGATTCGTGTTTCAAAAGAAACACATAACCATAACGCGATGCCACATCCGTAAAGGTCACGAAATATTCATATCCACCTCTAGCCTAGCTAGATATGGGCCCACTTATGTCACTATGAACGAGGGCTAACAGATCGGTGGCACTTGCACTTTTACCAAGTAAAAGTTGTTTTAGGCACTTTGCCTAATAAACTAGATTCGTAGACATTATTTGAATTGAATCAAATCCGTCCTAGTATCCACTCTTCAAAAGTGTGGATATACGAGTCTTGTTTAATTGTGTCCCAGACAACAATGCCATATATAAGTCTCAACTGAATAAATCAGTTTGAGCTATTTGTTTGTCATGTTTTGTGTTTGAGATTTATTTATATTCAAAATATAAATATTTTATTCACATCTAATGTGTTTATCTCAATATCATCTTTATATAATAAAACACTTTAGTGTTCTAGAATATAAAGGTATACCCGCAACGGGTTAAACCCTGATATAGAGATAATGTTTCAAGTCAAACTAGTTACATTGTAACAGTTTCCTAATTTAAGTACACACCTGAAGGGTAGTTCCTAAACTTAGGTCTCTACGGCCAAAACAGTGACTATCGTCCCATTTCCGATTCACAGATAGGTCTCATCTGAAGTCAGTATCCTGCTCTCAGCAGATTCTGCACATCAGCATATATTTATGTACCACACTCAGTATCTAAAATCCAATTTTAATACTAGTAGTGAACATGTTTATGACAAACATATTTGAAGTCGGAGCCTTGCCCCTCTTCTCTTCCTTCATGTATGCCTTGTCTATATGGCAGTCAAGCTTCAGTGACCCCGTTTGCACAGTTTAGGCATACATTTTGGGATATGTTCTATGTCTTCCCAGAAGATTATAATGATTTTTCCTTTGCCCCTTTTCCACACCCCAGAAGCCTTCAGCCAAGCCTTGGCCATCTAGAATGTCGAAATGAGATGCGCCTTGCGCTTCTTGCCTATTGCAAACTCTGGCTTTGTCTCATTGAGTATAGCCATTAACTCTCTAAGAGTTTTCTATTGCAATTTGTACTTCTAAGATCTAAGGATAGATCTATGAAGATCCTTCAATTTCATTATCATACTATAAGGATCTAATCCTTAGTTCTGATTAAGAAATTAAGGAGTCTTTGTGGCAATCATAAATGATTTAGCACTAAAGTTATCATCTCATGAATATTCCAAATATCATGTTCTACTATTTGCTCAACTCCAGGCTTAGGCTCGAGTCGTCACTCTATCAAATAAAGTAACTTCTCGGTTATCCAGGACTATCCTGAGATTTTATTCCCAATTTGAAAAATTAAAGTCGTTTAAAAACATTTTCACCCAGGATTATGTTTTAAACACTAATCTTTCATTTATCTTATTCTAATAGTCCAACTATTTAATCAACGATTTTAGGTACTATTTATTATAACGATTACTATAGTCTAACTATATAATCAACTATAATTTAATAGGTTAAATTCAATTATATTGATTACTATAATCCAATTATAAAATCAACTATTAATTGAAATAGTTTGAATACAGTCCAACTGTTTAATTTAAACAACGATTAAATATTTGTCCAACTAATATATTAATTTATTGACGAAAAATGAAATGAGCGAGTATGACAAGTAACTAAACGAATATTGAAAATTTAATACTTGCCTCCCACTATTTTTCGGCGAGCCTCTAACCCTCTGTGGAGTACTCGGGAAACCTTGTTTCCTAGTGGGCTAGGATCCCATTAAATAACACACAATCTTGACTTTGGCCAACAAATTGTATGATAATTAACTATGTAGATCTCTAAGATCAATTGGATCTCATCCAATTCCTATATCCAGTAGGTGGACATCCAAGTCTGAAACATATATCTTATATATGCCAATATATCCAATATATTCCCTAACCTTTTTCCTCTGAATCAACTAAGCATTGGCTTTGGCACAATAAACTTAGTGATCCCAGTTAAGCGGAACCCATTGACTTTGGAAAGCTTCGTAATCAATGTCGATGGACAAGAAGTGATCTTGACTTTGGCCAAAAAATCACAACTTGGACAAGACACCGATATGGAAAAAGACTTCATGATTCAAACACATCCGCGAAGGACAAAGGTCTTGACTTTGGCCAACAAACCAGTGCCAATCTTGGATATTGAGTAAGAATCACTCAATGGAAGGAAAAACGCTTAGTATGTAGTGAGGGCTTTTCGCGTAATTGGCAACCAATTAATTATATTTGTTAAGGTCTCATCATCATACACCCTTAAACATGCATTCTAAACACATAGTAAGGCGCGTATGGCAAGTAACTATAATAATGATATGCGGATGGATACTTAACACATTGTTCCTAGAACAAATCTCTCCCTTTCCTCTCTCCCGCTAGCACAAGTATTACTTCTACCCAATTACATAACACTTCTAAAGAAACCTCATTTACATTGAGGGGAATATGTGAGAAGAGAAATACACAGAGTCAAGACGTAATAGGCTGGACACGCAGATCCAATTAATAAATTCCAAAATTTATTACAATAATTTCCAAAATTTCCCTCACCTATCTAATATCCATCTGATATATATTATTCATACATCGCATCCATGTATTCACACAAGCATGTTATCAATCAATCTAATCCAATTAATTAATCTGAAAATTAATGACCATCCAATGTTCAAACAACGATTTGATTTTGCGTGAGTCAAACTCATTTTACGAATAAGTACTCAAAGTACGAATTCTTGAATTATATTAAACTACAATATTAAATCCAATTTTATTTATATTTAATACTAATTCTATATTAAATAATTACACTTTTTAATGTGCCTTTATGACTTAGATTCCAAATCTAATCGTTACGGGCCTCAAAGCCCGATTAACATCCAATGTTCATTTAATTAAAGTCCAATGGGCTTTTAATTAATTTCATAAGGCATGGACTTTTGGTCAATGTGGGTCAAACCCAAATACCAAAGCCCATTTAAGGAATCACCCTTATTTGCCAAGAAACCAATTTAGGCCCATTAGGCCCAATTAAAATTAAAGGTCCATTAAGTCATAATTGGACTTTATTGATATGGTTTTGGGCCCAATTGGATCCAACCAAGCCCATTAAGCCCAATCACAAATTTGGCTCAAACTTCGCCCAACCAAGCCCATTAAGCCCAATCACAACTTTACAAGCCCAATTCCAAATTTGGCTCAATTAATTAAACTACCAAAATTCAAAATTTCATAATTTAATTAACCTAAAGTGTATGCCATAATTAATTAACCAAATTAATATTTCCAAAACATCAATTTACAAAATTAATTATGCTTATTATCATCAAAACATGTCTGTAGACAACAGAAACTGGACGACGCATGTTGTTCCAGGCTCGCGGCCCGGTTGGGAGTACGGAGTAGCCCAAGGGGGACTAAACCGGAGAATAATGGAGTCGCCACCCGGTGTGAACCGGGAAAATGATTTAAGGCCGCACTCACCCCTCGCAAGGGAAGACCTCAAACCGTTGGGTTCGGAATGGTCCCTTACTTATGTCATTTGTAATGAATGGATTTGTGCAATATTAACCAAGTCTACTCAACATACATGTTGGTCGAAGTAATCTAAATTCTAGGTTTGCATGCTTCAACAGTAAACTTTTCATTACGACAAACATTCGACATCACACATCAAACATACTACAAGAATGGTAATCTAAACATGCCACAACTTAAATTCCTAATACAAAAGGTAAATAACTAAGTCATGCTTAAAGTAAAATATCATTCTAATGGTCTGATCATGCTCAAATACAAGTTTGGGTGGAATGAAACATATGAATCTTTCAAGTGGTACGGGGCATTGTGTCCCGAGTGCAAACCATATTACCGTCCATTCGGATTCGGCTATGGAATTTATGTCCGGGTTTCCATCCAATATACCACCAAAGAACACATATTCCATTCACCCGAAATGACATCATACACTAATTAATGATATTCATACGACGGAAAAGTAAGTTACATGCTTTTCTACGTTACTAATTTACATAACCTAAAATAAATGACATGTTAAATTAATTATTCATGCTAATCATCATAAAACACATTTTTCTAAGTCATCATTTCATGTGAAGAAATCTAAACGACATTCTAAACTAATTATACATGCTAATCATCATGAAACACGTTTTTCTAAGTCATTATTTCATGTGAAGAAATCTAACCAACATGCTAAACTAATTATTCATGCAAAAGTACCATAAAATAAACTTCCTAAGTCATTATTTCATGTAAATAAATTTAGTAATAGGTACCCTCAGGTCTAATCTTTTGTGTCGTTCTTCGGAGGTGCGTTATACGGCCGTCGGAAGGGCTAAGTCACCACGATTTCACCGGTTCACTAGTTCGACGTTTTGTTCACTGTTTCGCTGTTTCGTCCGCTGTTTCCTCTTCGTTTCGCTGCGATTCAAGTCTCCACACTCAGCTCACTGATTGGCAGTGGATTAAGGTCGATTTTGGTGATTTTTGAGAGGCGTTGGACTGCCGTTTGCTTGGTTTGTTCAAGGATCTTCAAGTGCAGTTTTTGCTCACTGTTTTGATGACTTTAGGGACAGTTTTGAGCTGCTGTTTTCAGGCGAATTTTGGAGAGTGTTTAGGGCCGTTTATTCACTGGTTTGGGGGCTAAAATTAGAGTGATTTGGGTGCAATTTCCAGGGGGCAAAGTGGCGTGAACTGCAGGCTTAATTTAGGGGCTGTTTTGCATGTGAAAGTGGACTGTTTGGCGTGTTTGAGCTGATGGAATGAGGGCTGTTTGCTGCTGGTTTGTGGTGTTAGTTTGGGGCTGGAATGGAGTCAGAATTGGCGTGAGAATGGGGCTGGAATGGGAGCTTTGTGCGTGACTTCTGGGGCTGATTTGGAGGGCAGTGAAGGCGTGAAATGAGGCAGTGGATAGGGGTGTATGGGCGTGACTTGTAGGGAAGATAGAGGGCTGTTTATGATCTTTAAAATGCTAAGTCTTTGCTTGATGTGTGCTAAGGGTTCCAAGGTGGAAAATGATGGTTTTTATAGGCAAATGGAATAGTGGAGGTGTGTATGTGAATGAGTGAGGTATGGGTGAGAATGAGTGGAGTGTGGGTTTGAATGAGTGAGGTATGGGTGAGAATAAGTGGAGTGTGGGTTTGAATGAGTGAGGTATAGGTTTGAATGAGTGAGGTGTGGGTTTGAATTATGTGTTTGTTATTTGTTTATTATTTTTTCAAAGTGGGGTGGAATGGTTAAAGTAAGTTTGGTAGATGGGTAAATCATGTTTGAATAGTGTAAAGAGGGGTAATTTTAGTGTCATGGGCGTGGGCCTAATGGATGGTGGGCTTGGTGTTTGATTTATTTTGGTTTCATTGGCTTTGGATGTGGGTTTAGGTGTTTAGGTGGGCTTAGGGTGGTTTGCGGTGATTTCGGGCCAAAGATATACAACGAAACGAAGATTCAACAAGCGAACTCCGAGCGAACTTAGCGAATCAAAACCAAAATGTGTCAACTCTTGACTTTCCCTTTTCGACGACCGTTTTCCGTGACTTCCATGACTTAAAAGGTAGTGCCTCCATTCGAGGCTCATCATCGGGCCGGTATGCAAAAATGCAATGCCTACAGTCGCCCCCACTTTGATGGGACTTGTTCAGTGTGTGACAATGACAATCCTATCAAAGTTCGTGCAATGCATCTTTACTTACCTGGCTCGCCAGCTGCCACCTGGTCTGCCTGTTGCTTCGAACTGAGTTGATATGGTGGTGAGGTGCCTCGACCTCTGGGCTTTGTTCCCGAACCACCGAATGTGAACTGTGATGATGATGCAGTGGGCCCTCGACCCTGGGACGCATCCCGGAACTGCAACCGACAACTGGGGCACCTCGACCCTCGAACTGATGATGTAGTGGGTACCTCGACCCTGGGCACGCATCTCGACCCGGAACTACAACCGACAATGGGGGCACCTCGACCCAACATCGCTGACAATAGGGACCTCGCCCTCGAACTGATGATGTAGTGGGCACCTCGACCCTGGGCGCCTCGACCCGAAACTACAACTGACAACGGGGGCACCTCGACCCTGGGCACCTCGACCCAACACCGCTGACAATAGGGACCTCGCCCTCGAACTGATGATGTAGTGGGCACCTCGACCCTGGGCACCTCGACCCGGAACTACAACTGACAACGGGGGCACCTCGACCCAACACCGCTGACAATAGGGACCTCGCCCTCGAACTGATGATGCAGTGGGCCCTCGACCCTGGGACGCATCTCGGAACTGCAACCGACAACGGGGGCACCTCGACCCTCGAACTGATGATGTAGTGGGCACCTCGACCTTGGGCACCTCGATCCGGAACTACAACCGACAACGGGGGCATCTCGACCCTGGGCACCTCGACCCAAACTGATACTGATGTGGGCCTCGCCCTCGGATTGACACTGATGTGGGCCTCGCCCCAAACTGATACTGATGTGGGCATCGCCCCATCTGGTACTGATATGGGCTTCGGCCAAACTGATACTGATATGGGCCTCGCCCCAAACTGACACTGAAATGGGCCTCGCCCAAGCTGATACTGATATAGGCCTCGCCCCCAGATTGATGCTGATGTGGGCCTCGCCCCTAGACTGATATTGATATGGGCCTCGCCCAATCTGATACTGATATGGTCCTCGACCCAAACTGATACTGATATGGGCCTCGCCCAAACTGATACTATATGGGCCTCGCCCCCAGACTAATATTGATGTGGGCCTCGCCCCCAAAATGATATATGATGTGGGCCTCGCCTCCAGACGGATACTGATATGGGCCTTGCCCCAAACTGATACTGATGTGGGCCTCGCCCCCAGATTGACACTGATATGGGCCTCGCCCAAGATGATACTGATATGGGCCTCGCCCAAGCTGATACTGATATGGTCATCGACCCAAACTGATACTGATGTTGTTGCAGGCTTCGGCCCTAGGACTCATCCCCGAAACTGATAATGTAACAGATGTGGGCCTCGACCCTGGGACTCATCCCCGAAATTGATACTGTAGCTAAAGTGGGCCTCGACCCTGTGACTCATCTCTGAAAACTGATGTTGAAGCTGATGTGGACCTCGGCCCTGGGACTCATCCCCGAAACTGATACTGTAACAGATGTGGGCCTCGACCCTGGGACTCATCCCCCAAAACTAATACTGAAGCTGACCTGGGCCTTGACCCTGGGACTCACCCCCAAAACCGATACTGATCATGCAGACTTCAACCCTAGGACTCATCCCTAAAACTGAAATTGATATGGGCCTCAACCCTGGGACTCGTCCCTGAAAACTGATGCTGTAGCTGATGTGTCTCCATACCCGGAGTGCTATATCTGGCAAAGACTAATAGTGATGTGGGCCTCAACCCGCAGAGTGACATACCCGGTAAAGACTGATAATGATGTGGGCCTCACCCCCAGAGTGCCATACCCGGCAAAGACTGATAGTGACGTAAATGATTTATTTCAACATACTATATTGCTCTCCTCGAGACAATCTTAATAGCTAAACATATTTTCGTCCTCAACGAATGCTTCGTGTCGAAACCAGAGAACCTTCAAAGTACTTGATACACTCAACTCCGATCGTCTGAATATGTGATCTTAACTAGACTCCTCATGTGTGTGTGTCAGGGCTCTTTCGCAGCTTAGTCCTTAAGTAAGCCAACTTGGTGATTTCATTTCAGAGAATCGAACCAGTGGGTCTAACCAACCTGGATGTCTTGATCACATTCTGTGATTACTTCAGCATACTCAACATGATATGATTTTCATCTTTTTCTTTTGTCTCTTTCTTTTCATTTTCTTTTCTCTTTTTTCTTCTCTTTTTTTTTCTTTTTTTTCTTTCCTTTTTCTGATACACCTACCCTTTAAGGTAGCATTTCTCCTCATGGTGGTCCTAATACTCGCCCATGGGTAGCTTCACGCTTATCGGTTATAGGTGGTCTATTTTTTTTTCTTTTCTTTTTTATTTCAAAGACTCTTTTTTTTTTCTTTTCTTTCAACCATATCATATATCATAGCATCAGTAAACAAGTGTGGACACCTAAGCAAACGGTCATTCACCGATCATCATCTCTTCAACTAGTCACCTTGCAAACCACTCAGGCTTCTACTGCTAGGATCCCGTAATCAAGTGCTCGTGAGTCTAACTGAGATCAATCCATTCAGAATACGGACGAGAGCACGTCTCGCACTTATCGTTTCTAGGGTTTCTCCCTACAGCAAACAATGTCATCACCGGACATATGTCTAATTACCAAAGACTTCTCTCACTCATTTTTTTTCTTTTCTTTCATCATTTTTTTTCTTTTTTTATCAATTAAAATAAAACATAAACTTCCAAATAGGCCTTGGAATACCTGGTCAGCAGGGCACATCACCGATTTAGATCAATGTCCAGTTTGCGCTTCTTGCTAGGATCATTATCAGTCCAGTCCAGTGTCGAGAGGATGGGGTCGAGCTTCGGCTCAAAAGCCAGGATCTGGTCAATCAACTCTTCGGCATTCGTCGCCGTTTATGAAAATGTCATCTACTGATTTGGTGACAAACTCGTGCCTCTTGGCCTCTTACTCTGCAACCACTAATGAATTAGCTCCCATTTTTGTGATTGCCCAAACACCATTCCTTCAGTCTTAACATGCTCCATCTTTGCTTTTACCTATAAAAATAACACACAAAATTAGAAATTCCCCAACATGTATACACAAAACATGAAAACAGAAATCACAACAAAGTGCATAGGTTGCCTCCCTGTTGGCATTAAATTCATCATCTTCAGTTAGATGTGACTGAAATCCTTATGTCAATGTGGCTTCATCGCCGTCTTTACTGCTTGTGTCGCTTTTTAATTTTTGTTGTTTTCTCTTTTTTCTTCTTTAAAACCTGCAAATACAAAACAACAGAATAAAAACGTGTACATGTAATGTATACACATACATGTGTAGAGATACTCCTATTCTTGATGGGTGAGACCCTCATTGTGCTCCTCGGCGCCATGTGTTTCCTCTGCTGGTTTTCCTCTTCTGTTTGAAACCTGCAAACATAGAACAAACACAAGAATTGCAAGTATGTTACGTGCATGCATGCATGCATGAGTTTCCTATCCCGTCGGGTTAGTTCTTCTGCCAGGTCTTCTCTTTCTCAAGCAAAGTACTGCTTCAATCTGTCTACGTTGATCGGCTCAGTGAACTCGTTCCCCTCCAAGTCTGATAGCTTCACTGCTCCATTTCCCATTACCTTCTGCACTATGTAAGGTCCTTCCCAGTTAGGTCTGAACTTTCCTCTTGGATCTATCGTCGACGGCCTTGATTGCTTGAGTACCAAATCACCCTTTCTGATCTTGGTGGGGCGTACTTTCTTGTTGAATGCTCGGGCTAGTCTCTTCTGATACAACTGCATGTGATACAAAGACTTCGTTCTTTTCTCATCCAATAGTGCTAACTGATCAAACCTCTGTGCAGCCCACTCCTGTTCCGGTAATTCCGCCTCTGCTAATACCCTCATAGACTGTATTTCCACTTCTACTGGCAATACTGCTTCCATTCCATAGACCAAAGAGAAAGGTGTGGCCCCTGTTGCTGTTCTTACTGATGTTCTGTACCCCCACAAAGCATATGGTAATTTCTCGGCCCAATCTCTGCAGTTCTCTGTCATCTTGGCTAAAATTGTCTTTATAGTCTTGTTGGCTGCTTCAACTGCCCCATTTGCTTGCGGCCTGTACGGTGATGACTTGTGGTGGCCTATCCCGTACCTCTGTAACATTGCCTTCGTCTCTCCTTGAAACTGAACTCCGTTGTCTGTCACTACATGATGCGGCATACCATACCGACAAATGAGATTCCGAGCTATGAACTTCGCCATATGCTTCGCTGTGACGTTACGGAATGATTCAGCTTCCACCCATTTTGAAAAGTAGTCTACCGCTACTACTATAAAGCGATGACCGTTCGACGCATTCGGTCGAATCTCCCCGATCATATCAATCCCCCAAGCTGAAAGGCCACGGCTCTGATAGCCCATGCAACTCTGTGTGTGGCAAATGATTCAAATTACCATGTACCTGACAGTCATGACAGTGCTTCACCATCTTTGCGCAGTCTGTCTCCATAGTCGACCAGTAAAAACCCTGTCTCACTATCTTACGTGACAGATTCAACCCGTTCATGTGCGGACCACATACTCCGGCATGTACTTCTTCCATTACCTGCTGAGCCACTTCTTTCTTCAAGCACTTCAACTGAATACCATTTGCCTGCCTCTTGTACAGCTCCCCTTTCAAAATCACATATTGGGAGGCTAACTTTTGAATGGCTACTCGGTCTTTTCTGCTTGCTTCTTCTGGGAATTTCCCCCGTTCCAGATACCTCTGAATATCGTGATACCAAGGCTTCCCGTCATCGACCTCTATTTCCAATATCATCTCTATCTCATATACCGGTTTGCTTGCCGTTGTCAGCACAAGTGGTCTCATTACCAATTTTTCTGGGTTTTCCCAAGTTGCTGCAAGTGTAGCCAATGCATCTGCCATCTGATTCTCTTCTCTCGGTAAGTGCTGAAACTTACACTCGGGGATAACCTGTGCCAACTTTCTGAGGTGAAAAAGATAAGGTTTCAATCGTTCTTCTTTCAACTCCCATTCTCCTCGCATCTGCTGGACTACCAACATAGAATCCCCGTAGATTTCCACACTCCCGGCTTTCAAGGCTACCAATGCTGTCAAACCAAAAGCGCATGCTTCATACTCGGCCATGTTGTTAGTTACTCTGAATGTCAACCTCTTGGCCAAAGGCAAGGTCTCTCCCTCGGGGGTTACTATCACGATCCCAATTCCGGCTCCTTTGTAATTTACTGCTCCATCAAAATACATCTTCCATCTCTGAACTGTTATTGCTTGGATCTCTTCATCTGGAAATTCAAACTTATACTGATCCCCCTCAACAGGTTGCAATGCCAGAAACTCTGCTACTGCTCGCCCTTTGATCACTTTGGAGGTGAGATACTCAATGTCGAACTCTGTCAGCAATACTAACCACCTGCCCAATTTCCCCACTAGCGAAGGCACTGAATGCAGATACTTCAGAGGATTCTCCTTTGCTACTACCTGGATTTTGTAAGACTGAAAATAATGCCGCAATTTTCTGGAAGCCCATACCACTGCAAGACAGATCTTCTCGACTTCCTGATATCGAGCCTCATACGGGAGCATCTTCTTACTCAGATAGTAAACTGCATGTTCTACCCCTGTCTCATCTGCCTGTACCATCATTGCCCCCAGTGCTTCTGATTCTATAGCCAAATACAATATCAAAGGTCTGCCCGGTCTCGGAGGTTTCAATACAGGTGGCTTTACCAAGTACTCTCTGATTCTGTCGAAGGCTGTCTGACACTGTTCATTCCATCTCACTGGCTGATCTTTTTCAACAGTTTGAAGATAGGCTCACATGCGATGTCAACTTGGCAATGAACCGACTGATGTACTGAATCTTCCCCAAGAATGCTCTGACTTCTTTTTCTGTCTTCGGTGCAGGCATTTCTGTGATTGCCTTGATCTTTTCGGAGTCTACCTCTATTCCGCCCATTCCCACTGTATGACCAAGCAATTTCCCTGATGTCACCCCAAACACACATTTCTTGGGATTAAGCCGCAGGTTGTATCTGTCAACTCTCTGAAGGAACCTTTCCAGTGCTTCAATGTGCCCAACTCTTGTCTGATTTCACCATCATGTCATCCACATACACCTCAATCTCTTTGTGCATCAAGTCGTGGAAAAGTGTAGTGGCCATCCGTTGATAAGTAGCTCCCGCATTCTTAAGCCCAAACGGCATTACCTTGTAACAATAAGTACCCCACTCAGTAACAAATGCAGTCTTGTGTTTGTCTTCCTCAGCCATAAGGACCTGATTGTAACCTGAAAACCCATCTGCAAATGAATACATAGCAGATAAAGCCGCACTATCAACCAAAACGTCTATATGCGGCAGAGGAAAATCATCTTTCGGACAAGCTTTGTTGAGATCTCTGTAGTCTACACACATTCTGACCTTCCCGTCTTTCTTTGGCACCGGCACTATATTAGCCAACCACTCAGGATACTTTACTACTTCCAGGAACCCCACATCTATCTGTTTCTTAACTTCCTCTCTGACTTTCTCAGCCCATTCTGGTCTCATCCGTCGGAGTTTCTGTTTTACTGGCCTCATATTTGGATAAGTTGGTATTGTGTGTTGGGCAATGTTTCTGTCTACCCCAGGCATGTCCTCATAGGACCAAGCAAACACTTTGGCATATCTGACCAACACTTCTTCTAGTTTCTCCCTTCTCAGAGGTAACTTCACTTGCAATCAGAATTTCCTTGGGGTTCTCAAGTGTACCCAAGTTAAATGTAGTAGTTCTGGCCGAACTGATATCAAATATGCTTGATTCGTGCAGAGTAAATGGAAATGACTCAGGCAAGTAAGCAAAAGAAATGTCTTTATTATTGGATAATGCAGAAGTACATTCAAACAAATCAGGAAGGTAAATGTCTTCATCATCTATAGACACTTCTTCCTCTGCAATCAGGTCTTCCTCAGGCTTTTCCTCCTCTCCCAGAGTCAGGCTCTCCAACTTCATCAATTCTTCTTCCCAATTCTCTGCTTTCACAGCTTCTTTAGTCAGCGGTTTCTCACCCAACAAATCCTGGAAGATCTCAAATCCAGGCACCACAATCCCATTAACTTCCACAGGCTCAGGCTCCCCTTGATATCCTGAAGCTTTCACAAAACATTCCATCAGCTTCAGGCCCTTTTTCTTGACCTTCGGCTTTTCTTCATCAGATTTGTACCCCAAACCTTTCCGAGTAGTCTGTCCTCTGAAATCTGGCAATGTTGAACCTTCACCTGGCTCAAACTTCATTTTTTCATGATCCTAGCCACCCTAGGATCCACCCATTCCTCAAAAGTAGCTGACACCTGAAACCTCGTGAAAGGTTGTATCTCCAAGGCAGCCACGGCATTATCTACCTCAGCCCGGATAGTAACAACTTCTCCCTCATACGGGAACTTGATCATCTGATGTAATGTGGAAGGCACGCCCCCAAGTTTGTGAAACCAAGGCCTTCCCAACAATAAGGCGAAAGTAGCCGGGATATCCAGTACCGTGAACTCAACCTCATCTTCAATCGGGCCTACCTTGACCATAGCCACAAAAGTGCCCTCAACTCCCCTTTTACTGTCATCATAAGCCTTAATAGTCATACTGGAGGGGTCCAAGTCTGTTGCTTTCATACCCAATCTTGCCAGAATTTTCAGTGGGCACACATTGATGGACGAACCGTCATCCACCATCACACATGAAGTTCTCTTGCCCCTCACCTCGGCCCTGATAAATAGAGGCCTATTATGATTTCTCCCCTCCGCCGGGAGTTCATCCTCAGAAAAAGATATCTGCAAAGCTTCTTTCTGAACCGACCCAACAAACATTGCGGGGTTGGCATCTTCCGGTACCACAATCTTGCTCAAGGCCTCAACCATGGCCTGCCTATGCTCCCGAGATGCACATAACAGTTCCCAGATACTCACTTGTGCTCTAGTCTTCCTCAATTGCCTCAGCACTATATCCCCCTCAGTATTTTCTGCAGTCTCAACCACTTCTCTGCCATCTGTCAAAACTTCTTTACCCTTATCCGCCATATCATTGTAAAACGACCGCTGCGCGTCATTCCCCTTACTTCTTCCTCATCACTGCTAGAGAAATCAAGCCAAAAGCTTTTCCCCTGCTCAGTCTCATCTTCACTAGTACTATCCCAGATTCCCAGGCAAAAGGCTTGAGGGTGAAAGGATTTTAGGACAAGGTCTTCTGGGAGACCAGAATTGATCATATAGGTCGGTGGTGGTACGGCATGGTAGTTGGGTAAGGGTTTCTGTGTGTGTCAGGCTGTTCTGTTTCTGGGTCAGGTATTTTCTTGGAGTCTATCAGGTCTTGGATTTCATGGCGGAGTCGGGTGCAATTGTCAGTGTCATGGCCCTTTTGTTGGTGAAAGTGACAGTAAAGGTTTAGGTTATAATGTGATGGTAGGGGATTGGGTAATGGTTTGGCTTCTAGGGGTGACAGAAGTCCTTGTCTCTTCAACTTCTCCAATACTTTGGACAAGGGTCTACCCAAGTTGGAGAATCTCCGATTTCGGATAGCGGCAATCTCAGCAGAAACGGGCTTTGTTCCCGATGTCCCCCCAATGGGCCTCCTACTCAGACCATAGAATTTTCTATTCTCGGCCTCCTCTTCCTCAATATCCATGACAGTTTCCCTCAACTGCCGAAAATCAGTAATCATGGAGGTCATCCTCCTTAGCTTCCCATAGATGGAGGGCTTGGTGCCCTTGATGATCATTTTAATCTGGTCCTTCTCTGAGGGCCTAGTCTGCATTTTCAACAACTGACCTCTCCATCGGTCCACATACTCCTTAAAACTCTCCTCCGATTTTTGCTTAACATTCTCCAGATCGCGGAGTGACAGATCGATCTCTAGGTCAGTGACATACTGCTTCAGGAAAGCATCAGCCAACTCCCTCCAATCTTCCTTCACTTTCTTCTCCAAACTGTGGTACCACACCACGGGAGCTCCCTCGAGCGACATTCCAAACATCTTCTGCACTTGGCGCTGAGATAGGCCAACTGAACTCATGACTGATACAAACTGTCGGAGATGCACCCTCGGATCCCCATTCCCGTTAAACTTAGCCATATCAGGCATCTTGAACTGTGCCGGCAACTGTTCTTCGAAAGTCAGCGTGTCATAATCTAGCAAATCCTCATTCTTACCCCTCATCTTGCGGGTAACTGACTCAACCTGATCCCGGAGCTTCTGTAACTCTGCCTGAGACCCAGATACTCTGCCTGCTGCATACTCTGCCATATCATCATCAAAAGTGGGGATCTCATCCCCCAATCTGTTCGGAGGTTCCTCTTGCCTCACATCCCCAGAACTACCCCCGGCACGAGACCCGGCTATACCAGCCACAGCAGTAGTCAAAGCCTGTAACTGTTCAGTGATCTTGGCGAGACCGTTCTCTAACTGATCCATACGGGACATCTCATTACCGGATTCACTCATGACTGTTACTGTTCTTTTAATGAGCCTTGTCCCTTCTCTAACCCAAACGGTATCTATGATGTCTTTTTGAGACATAGAAGGTGTTAACATGACATATGTATGTATGAGGTGCATGAGATGTATGTAATATATATAACATACTAAAAAAAATTTCAAACAAATCGACCCGTTATCATTTTAGAAGCTTTTGGGCTAACTGTCATAGGAGTGAACTCGTCCCAGTTTAAATGGCCCAACGAGTACACATCTCATGGCAAGGAGCCCAACTAATTCCAAATGGCAATGGTCCGAACACAATCACAAAGTGGCCCATCAATCACTTAGAAGCCTTTGGCCCAATCGTCATAAAATACGTTCTTGTCCCAGTTTAAATGGCCCAACAAGCCCATATCCCATGACAAATGATCCAAATGGATCCAAACGGCGATGTTCCCAAACACAGGCATAAAATAAAGATAATGCAAACATAAAACAATGATTTCTACAGAATGGCCCATCAACATTTTAGAAGCTTTGGGCCTAATGGTCATAAGGTACGAACTCGCCCCAGTTTAAATGGCCCAGCAAGTTCGCATTTCTGACAATAGCCCAACTGCATCCAAATGAGGATGGTCCACAAGCACATATTCAAGGAAATAATTGTTACTTTAACCATACAATCCCGGTCTATAGGTGGGTTCACAGAAGTGTAGACAAAGGCTCTCATCGGCGAAGGATGGCCCACAACTAGGTCTCCCCAATCAAGGGTTCGAGCAACCAAGTGAGCGCACCCTTTTTTATACACTAAGGTACGTGCCAATGAGCTATGGTGTGTGACTGACTGTCAAATGGATTTCCCGTTGTAGATTCCCCAGAGGGAAGGTGGAGCGAGGCTCACTTAAATACCCAAGCCTCTTAGGCTCTTATCGCTTGGTGTCAGGAATAAACAACGAGTCCTCCAAATTAGTCCATCACAATAGGCTACGAGTAGATGGCTATCTAGGTGCCTTCACAGCTTTTCCTTCTAGAAAGGTAGTGAATGAAGGAAGACACCAAACCATTACCTAACCTCAAAATGCCTTTGATTAAACTCCTTAAACCCACGGTAGACATGATTAATTAAAACACAAATCACAAACATTACAAGACATTATTTCGGGGCCGATTCTCTATCCCCAGTGGAGTCGCCAGACTGTAGACAACAGAAACTGGACGACGCATGCTGTTCCGGGCTCGCGGCCCGGTTGGGAGTACGGAGTAGCCCAAGGGGGACTAAACCGGAGAATAATGGAGTCGCCACCCGGTGTGAACCGGGAAAATGATTTAAGGCCGCACTCACCCCTCGCAAGGGAAGACCTCAAACCGTTGGGTTCGGAATGGTCCCTTACTTATGTCATTTGTAATGAATGGATTTGTGCAATATTAACCAAGTCTACTCAACATACATGTTGGTCGAAGTAATCTAAATTCTAGGTTTGCATGCTTCAACAGTAAACTTTTCATTACGACAAACATTCGACATCACACATCAAACATGCTACAAGAATGGTAATCTAAACATGCCACAACTTAAATTCCTAATACAAAAGGTAAATAACTAAGTCATGCTTAAAGTAAAATAACATTCTAATGGTCTGATCATGCTCAAATACAAGTTTGGGTGGAATGAAACATATGAATCTTTCAAGTGGTACGGGGCATTGTATCCCGAGTGCAAACCATATTACCGTCCATTCGGATTCGGCTATGGAATTTATGTCCGGGTTTCCATCCAATATACCACCAAAGAACACATATTCCATTCACCCGAAATCACATCATACACTAATTAATGATATTCATACGACGGAAAAGTAAGTTACATGCTTTTCTACGTTACTAATTTACATAACCTAAAATAAATGACATGTTAAATTAATTATTCATGCTAATCATCATAAAACACATTTTTCTAAGTCATCATTTCATGTGAAGAAATCTAAACGACATTCTAAACTAATTATACATGCTAATCATCATGAAACACATTTTTCTAAGTCATTATTTCATGTGAAGAAATCTAAACAACATGCTAAACTAATTATTCATGCAAAAGTACCATAAAATAAACTTCCTAAGTCATTATTTCATGTAAATAAATTTAGTAATAGGTGCCCTCAGGTCTAACCTTTTGTGTCGTTCTTCGGAGGTGCGTTATACGGCCGTCGGAAGGGCTAAGTCACCACGATTTCACCGGTTCACTGGTTCGACGTTTTGTTCACTGTTTCGCTGTTTCGTCCGCTGTTTCCGCTTCGTTTCGCTGCGATTCAAGTCTCCACACTCGGCTCACTGATTGGCAGTGGATTAAGGTCGATTTTGGTGATTTTTGAGAGGCGTTGGACTGCCGTTTGCTTGGTTTGTTCAAGGATCTTCAAGTGCAGTTTTTGCTCACTGTTTTGATGACTTTAGGGACTGTTTTGAGGGCTTTTGAGCTGCTGTTTTCAGGCGAATTTTGGAGAGTGTTTAGGGCCGTTTATTCACTGGTTTGGGGGCTAAAATTAGAGTGATTTGGGTGCAATTTCCAGGGGGCAAAGTGGCGTGAACTGCAGGTAATTTAGGGGCTGTTTTGCATGTGAAAGGGACTGTTTGGCGTGTTTGAGCTGATGGAATGAGGGCTGTTTGCTGCTGGTTTGTGGTGGTGTAGTTGGGGCTGGAATGGAGTCAGAAATGGCGTGAGAATGGGGCTGGAATGGGAGCTTTGTGCGTGACTTTAGGGCTGATTTGGAGGGCAGTGAAGGCGTGAAATGAGGCAGTGGATAGGGGGTGTATGGGCGTGACTTGTAGGGAAGAGTAGAGGGCTGTTATGATCTTTAAAATGCTAAGTCTTTGCTTGATGTGTGCTAAGGGTTCCAAGGTGGAAAATGATGGTTTTTATAGGCAAATGGAATAGTGGAGGTGTGTATGTGAATGAGTGAGGTATGGGTGAGAATGAGTGGAGTGTGGGTTTGAATGAGTGAGGTATGGGTGAGAATAAGTGGGGTGTGGGGTTTGAATGAGTGAGGTATGGTGAGTATGGGTTGAATGAGTGAGGTATGGGTAAGGTATGGGTTTGAATGATTGAGGTGGGTTTGAATTATGTGTTTGTTATTTGTTTATTATTTTTTCAAAGTGGGGTGGGGAATGGTTAAAGTAAGTTTGGTAGATGGGTAAATCATGTTTGAATAGTGTAAAGAGGGGTAATTTTAGTGTCATGGGCGTGGGCCTAATGGATGGTGGGCTTGGTGTTTGATTTATTTTGGTTTCATGGGCTTTGGATGTGGGTTTAGGTGTTTAGGTGGGCTTAGGGTGGTTTGCGGTGATTTCGGGCCAAAGATATACAACGAAACGAAGATTCAACAAGCGAACTCCGAGCGAACTTAGCGAATCAAAACCAAAATGTGTCAACTCTTGACTTTCCCTTTTCGACGACCGTTTTCCGCGACTTCCATGACTTAAAAGGTAGTGCCTCCATTCGAGGCTCATCATCGGGCCGGTATGCAAAAATGCAATGCCTACAATGTCCAACACATTTTAATCAAAAATCAATCATTTTCCATGAATACATGCTCACGGCAATTTAGTGTTTTTCATGTTCGATTCCGAATTCAATCCAATTAAATCGTAAATCAACATTCCCCTAATGATTTCAACTCATCCAGTGATCAAAATCAAAAAATCACCATGAACTTAGGATATCTATAGTTTGGCAAGCCAAACAATTAGGGAAAATTTGATCCAATCAATTTTCATCAAATTGATCATGCATAACACCATGTTATCATAATTTAAGCATACTCAAACAATCAATTTCACTCAAACATGCTCAAATCAATTTTGCCCAATTTTACCTTAATTTCATTCATGCTCAAAATGGCTCAAGATACCATTGTTGGGTTTCTAGTTAGTCCCAAGGATCAATTCAAGTGTGAATACTCAAATAAATATGGCGGAATCATACTTACATTGATCGGTTATGCGATTCATCGAAACAAAACTTTAAGCTCATTGAACTCTCGGCTTTCTCCTCTTTGGTGTGCTCCATTTGCTCGGCCAACCTCCATGGAAGTCCTCCAAGCTTCATGGTGTGCTCGGCATTTTGAAGAAATTTTGGGAGAGAAGCACTTGGCGCTTGGCCGAAAGTGTGTGTGTAGAAGAGAGACATGATTAGTTGTGTTTTGATTTGTTTCTTAAACTTATACTAAAACAATTGATTTCCAAAATCTTGTAAATGGCTTTCAAAAAGTCAAAAGAATTTGGAGCCAAAAATGGCAATAAATGCCATCAACCACTCAAGTCACTATTCACATCAATCAATGATGACAAGCATCACTTCACTCAAAATGATGTGACTTCCATCACTTAATTGACTAGTGATTTAACGCTAGATGTCACTTGTGGGCCACACTTGAATTCGAAATGTGAGTGCGCCCGCAAACACTCCCAGGCTCGGGTTCGCTAATTCTGAATTAATGAATTTTTCCGTTGTGACGTAATTAAATAATTATGCCTAGCAAAATTACTATTCACGTCGCTAACAAATTAATTCTAAATTAACTCGTTCGCCTGAATTAAAATCTAATTTTAATTCCGCGTCGAAATCCAATTTCATATAATATATCGAATATATTATTTTATCGATTAATTCCAAATTAATCATTCTCTCTCTTTAAATAATATTTTATCCCAGATAAAATATCTCTGTAATTAATCCCAGATTAATTTTCTCTATCTTATTAATTAATCCCAGATTAATAAAGTGCGAGTCATACGTCATCGGTGAATCTTCGGGAAGCGACCCATGAGATCCCCGGATATGTTGGCAGTAAATCTGGTCGTCGGACTATCCGAACACGTACATACCTAGTACTACATTTTTACCGATTTACAAGACATGGTTGGCTTCTAGCAAAGCACCGTGCCTACCCAATTCTCCAGAAATATTCTTACTGGAATATGTGATCTATATCAGGCATAGTATACGTAGTATTGCGTATTTCGATCCAGTATCAGATGTCACGTGCAAGGGCTGGGGCTGGAATTGTGTCTACCCCGTACGAAACACTTATCGGATCTCTGGTAACTAGTCTCAATAATTGGATAATCATGACCTAGTCATATTATCCGAACGGAAAGTAAATGGCGGAATGTAAAAATGTGAATAATAAATGAACAAGATAAAACAAAGCAAACTATGTGCCATTTACTCAAGTGGTACATGGAGTTGTTTCCCAAGTACAGACCGCACTACCGTCCATTATGATTCGGCTACGGAATTTACGTCTGGGTTTCCATCTAATATACCACAAGAGGCGACACATATTCCATTCATCCAATAGCCATAGCATACATTAATCAACAATACCCATGCAAAGGAAAATTGACATAATAAGAGAAATAAGCGGAAATAAATAAAAAAGGGGTGCCCTCAGGTCTAACCTCTTAAGTCGTCTCTTGGAAGTGCATTTCACGGTTTTCAGAAGGGTTGATGCTCCGTAACTTTTCCGGTTTACTGGTTCGTTGTTTTCCTTCGTTGCCTCGCTATTTTAGGCTGTTGTTTCCTCTGTTTTTGCTGTATTTTCTAGTCGTTATCTTTGGTTACTATTTACGGTATTCGGGGACTGTTTTGCTGGGCAAAATTTCAGTGATATGAGTGCAGTTTTTAGTACAGTTTTGCGCGAAATAGACTATTTTGGGGGTGATTTAAGGGCAGTTTTCTGGACAGTTCATGGGCGTGAACTGAGGCAGTTTGTGGAGGCTTATGGGTGAGTTTGGGCTGTTTTGAGTGAAGGGTAATGGCGTTCATTTGAGTGGACTGTGAGGGGGGTTATGGCATGAATGAGCTGCTTGGTGCAGGTTATGGCATTAATGAGTTGAGTGTCTTTGTGCGAAGGAACTGTGTTTGTGGCGTGAAGGCAAGGTACATGAGTGGAGTATTATCGGTGTGAGTGGCGTGTGCAGGTCAGAGGGGAATTTGCTTATCGATGTGGGATTGAGAGGTGAGGGCTGGTTGGAGGTGCGTGTTGGCTCGTGAACGTGAGGGCTTGTTGGAGGTGCGTGTTGGCTCGTGAACGTGAGGGATGTTGGTTCGGGTGAAGCGGTGAAGGCAGGCTGCTATTAACATGTTGAAACAAGGGTTGTGTGGAGGGGGTTGTCTTGTGCGTGAGCTGTTTGGCGATGTGAGGGGTACGTGAATGTTATTGGTGCGTTGAGTGTTTGGCAATGTGAGAGGTACGTGAATGCCGTTGGTGAGTGGTTTTGTGAAGTGCGAGGGAGTGAGGGGCTTATTCTCTTGTTGTTTCTTTGTTTGGCCGAGTATGAAGTTCGGAGAAGGAGAGAGATATCCTAGGGTTTTTTATTGTGGATGCCGAGAGGAGAGAGGTGATAGGGGAAGAAGAGAGAAGATTAGGGCTTCTTTCTTTTTGTTTGTGTTTTGTCGTGAGAGTGAAGAGCCAAAAGAGTTTAGGGTTTTGTGTTATTTTTATGGTGATGTATTAGGGTTATGCATGGGTTTTGAAAAGGAAACAAATCAATTAATTTTAAAAAGAGAAATAAATTATGTAATTTTAGTGGGGAATATCTTTAAATTTGGTGAGTGAATTATTTAATTGAATCTAAATCTTTGGTAATTAGGAAGGTGATTTATTTAATTTTGGAATGAGATTTAATTTGATTTTAATTGGATTTAATTTAATTTAATTTAATTTCAATTTAATTGGTTTTAATTTAATTTGTTGGATTGGGCTTGGGTGAGATGGGCTTGGTGTGTGTCTTGTGAGGGTTTGGGCTAAGAATGTGTTTTAAAACAGAGGTCCAACAAGCGAACCCGAAGCTAAACAAGCGAATAAAATCCAACAAAATACTGATTTCTGACTTTTCCCTTCTGACGTCCGTTTCCCGTGACTTCCGTGACCTAAAAGGTAGTGCCTCTAAATGAGACTCATCATAGGGACTTATATGCAAAAATGCAATGCCTACAACTACCTTAGTAGGAACAAGTTCCCATGCCTTATTCTGCATGACAGTAACACCTGACTTCTTACGGACAACCTGCGTAGGACTAACTCATTTACTATCAGCAATTAGGTATATAATACCATCATCTAGCAATTTTATCACTTCATTTCTCACAACTTATTTCATAGTGGGGTTAAGTCTACATTGAGGGTCTCTGCGAGGGATAGCTCCCTCTTCTAGGTGAATCTTATGGGAGCAAATCAATGGGCTAATACCTTTAATATCTCATATGGTCCAACCTGGTGCAGATTTATGCTCACTCAATATGCCAAGTAATTTTTCACTTTGTGATGCACTTAGTTCAAATGAAATAATAACAGGAAAGGTATCACCTGGTCCAAGAAATGTATGTTGAAGTCCTTCTGGTAATGGCTTTAGTTCAACTTTTGGCATTTCAGCTGTGGAAGGGTTCGGTTTCTCTCTGTCTCCTGGCAGAGCCTCAAACTGTGGCTTGCTTCATTATTGTTCCATGATTCTACAAAATAGACAAGCCAATAGAGATATCAAGAATTATAGTGGATTCAAGAGTATCTAATATTTCAGAATTAAGAAGGAGGTGTTCAGGCGGGTTAAAGTCTTGTTGTATGGAAGCTATTTCTGGCACGACTGTGTCTATCAGGTATGTGTGAGGACACTCGTCATCATCTTGTGGTTGTTTCCCAATGTGAAAAATATTCACTTCCAAATGCCATATTCTCAAATAATAACTTCATGAGACCAGTCCTGCAATTAATAAGGGCATTAGTTGTAGCAAGAAAAGGTCTACCTAAGATGAGTGGAATTTTTGACTCAATTTTAACCACATACTGTGTATCTAAAAATCAGAAAATCAATAGGGTAGTAGAATTTATCGATTTGAAGTAAAAAAATCATCAACTACTCCCCGCAGTGTTCTGATAGAGCAATCAGTTAACTGTAAAACCACAGATGTAGGTTTAATCTCTCCAAGTCCTAGCTACATATAGATAGAATATGTCATAAGATTAACATTAACACATAAATCTAATAAAGCCTGACTGAACTCATATGTGCCAATATGGAAATCAATAGTGGGGCATCCAAGATCTTTGTATTTTGGTAGGGGCCCTCTGGTCAATTACTGTACTTGCTTGCTCTGTCAAAAATACAGTCTTTTTTACATGATGCTTTCTTTTCATAGTGCATAGATCCTTCAAAACATTCGCATATGTAGGAACCTATTTGATCATATATAACAAAAGAAGGTTAATCTTTACTTGCTTTAAATGTTCTAGGATCTCACCATCAGGGTCTGTAGCTCTCGCAGTAGGCCTAAGAGCTTGAAGAAAGGGTACTCGAACTGGACTCTGCACCACATGTTCTTCGTGAAGAATATCTGCATTACTTCTTGTGGTGTCACCTTTAGTATTGGAAGTTACATGTACATTAATCTCTTTACCACTCCGAGTGGTTTTGGCATTAAGATCTTTTACATTGGATGCATCATGGTCAGCTTGTACAATGTGTTATTGATGAGTGGTAAATCTATCACTATTTCCCACTCATTTAAGTGGTTATGGCATTAAGATTTTTACATTGGATGAATCATGGTCAGCTTGTACAATGTGTTATTGATGAGTGGTAAATCTATCACTATTTCCCACTCATTTAACTTAATATTTTGTATAGTTTCTTGAGTCTTGTGAATATTTTGATGTGTTTTGTGTTATTTTGTAGATAAATAAAGTTTCAGGACATTCTAGAGGTGATTTGGAGCAAAACAGGAAAAATTTACAAAAAAATGGCATTTTGGTAATTTCCCACGTCGCGACGCCAGGACCTTCAGCGTCGCGACGCCTAACATGTACCGGAGTCTGCTAACGTGCGCCGGGTCAACGGGTCATAATTAGAGAAGTTTGACTTTGCTACAATGCGCCGTGCCACGTGTCACCATCACAGCCAATCCACTAACGTGCGTCGTGCCATGTGTCATCATCCTACGGTGTCGACACTCACAATTGCCATGTGTGCCATGTGTCATCCATGTCATCGCCACGTCATCGGTCAACGAGTCAACTATGCCACGCGCCGTGCCACATCATCGTCCACATCATATGGTCAACCAAGTCAACATGCCACATCATCATCAGCCAATCACGTCGTGACACGTGTCGCAATACTATGGTGCCGACAATTGAACTCAGCCGCCTTGCCACGTCAACGCCACGTCATCTCAATAATTGAAGTCTTAGCCGCCACGCCACGTGTCGCCTTATCCTCTTATCCGAATCGCCACGTGTCAAGCCGTCATTGTGCCACGCATCACTGTTTCAGCGTAGCGACGCCTAAGGACTTGGCGTCGCGACGCCAGATGCCCATCTGCGCCTATAAATTCAGCTTCGAATTTCAGAATTAAACACACATTCCTCTCTCTTCAATTCTTTCTAAAGAGAGAGTTTCTCTCTCTAGATTCTTTAGTTTTTAGTTTTTTTTATTTTTAGTTTTTAGTTTTGTAAATAATTTTAATTACGTTTTGTAATAATAGTAATTATTTTTACTTTTTACAGTTTTTACTATTCACTATGAATAGGTAACTTCCCCCAGCTAGGGTGAAAGGTAATTCTTTTACTGTTACTATTTAGATTAATCTCCTTTAAAAAGAATATATTCACTATTTAAAATACTGACTTAAAAAGGATACCGCTATATTGGCCGGTTGGTAATTTAATCTGGTTTAAAGCTGACTAATCAAGGATACCGCCAGATTGGTCGGTTGGTAATTTATTTTCGTTCCGCCTTTATGGCTGGTTCGACTTAATTTGACTTAATCAGGATACCGCCAGATTGGTCGGTTGGTAATATTATCACAAGTTTATATATTATTTTATGAGAGATATCTAAATTAGTAGTAGTAAAAGTAATTCCTTTTACCTTAGCATTTTATTGTTATTTTACTTTTCAGCATTTTTACTTTATGTCTTTTACTTTTATGTTTTTACTAGCTCTAGTTATGTGTTAGTTATCTGGGGTTGTGATGACTTTTAATATCACTGGTTTATAAGGGGTTATTTTATAGTTTGGGTAATTTAAAGGTTTACTTATTTAGTCTTAAGCTTAATGCTTCTTGTTGTCTGATCACCAATAAGATTGATGTGGTAAATCTAAAATGAACTAGACATAGGGATTTTAGGTTTCAGCCTTAAACTTAATAGCCCACGATCTTCCTTGAGGATAGATAACCCTTTAATAGATTTCCTTACAGGATAGGAATATACCTGTCGGGCGGGGGTAGCCATAATTGGAACTTAAACTTAATGAATCCAGATAATTTGATTGACATAGACATATGATTCAATTAGGTTAAACTGGGTATTTGCGTCTGACCATCGACAGAGGCTTTTGCATAATTTAGTGTTCCAGGTTAGTAAACTAATTTATTACACAAACATAAAATAACTACTTCATCTTTAAAATGATATTAGAATGATTCACAACCCTAGATCTTTGTGTCTTTTGTTATTTTCCTTAGTATTTTCTTTTATCTTTTAATTTATCTACTTATTGTGCAAAACCACATTCAACCAATCAAACAATCATTCTCTTCTCCATTTAATTAGATATTTGTAAATAAATAGACTGAATAATTAATAACAATAGTAGGAATTAAGTCCTCGTGGGATCGATATTTTATACTACTTGAACGATACGTGCGCTTGCGTTATACGTGTGTGTTTAAACCGGTCAAGTTTTTGGCGCCGTTGCCGGGGACTTATATTTCTTGAGTTATTAATTTTGAAGCTATCTAATTTACTTGTATCTAATTTTCTTTATCTGTAATTTTTATTTCTTTATTGTATTTTCAGGTGATTAAAAATGGAACATTATTGGGAGATTTAAAGATCAAGAGCTTTACTAGAATATACACCCCAAATCTGGGAGCAACAGTCTGGTTTTCTGAGGCCTGTTGTCGAGCCCAATGACTATCACTGGATGCCAGAACCAAACAATACTACATTTGCTCAACAGAACGAAATGGGGAGATGTGTGATTTGTGATAGTAACCACCCGAGCGATCAATGTATATATCGATCAGAGTGGGAGAATTTCTGGAGACAATCATGCTATGAAGAGCCATCACATTTCACAGAGCCATCATATTTTCCATCTTATCCACCATCCACCTACGATCTTCATCAACAACTAGAACCATCAGAGGAAGATCAGTTGTTAAACATGCTCAAAGATATGTTCGAGTTGGATGCAATGCTTGAAACAAGCCAGAATCAATTGGAAAGTATTCAGAGACAATCAGAATTCATTCAGAGGATGACAGATCAAATGAGACAATTCACAGAAAACCAGGACTACATACCTCAAGAACCAGTTTCAGATGACACTGATGAAGCCTTCAAATACCAATCATTTCACAATGACACTTCAACAGAGGAGGAAGCTGAGCAGTATCAACAACCAGAGGTATCAGTTCAGGAGCCCGAACCGGCAAAGTCTCAATTTGACTTTTATTATTCAGACTCTGACGAGGATGAAGCTGATCTATTTGTACCAACTGCACCAACAACGGAAGATCAAACTTTCAATCCTCAAAATGAAGATCTTGGAGCATGTTTTACCATGATGTTTGAAGAAGATCTATCTGAACCATTCATTCCAGTCATATTAGAGGATGAAGACTTAAAATCTGACATTTCTTTTCATCCTCAGGTTGACAATTTTGAAACATGTATTTCACATATGACAGATAAAGAGCTGAATATGGAAATTTTAAAATACATCTGTGAAGAGAAGGTGGAGCAAGAAACAGAGCAAATGGAGGAGCAAATGTCTGACCTTAATAAAGATCCAGAGCATTCAGGAGAAACATCGCTGTTTTGGGGAGTACAAATCAAAGATATCAACCAAAAGCTTGATAGAATGAAATTTCCATTCCAAGTCAAGCATCATACGAGACCTCCTGATTTTATTTCTTTCTTTGCAGGAACCACTGGAGTAACAAGGATCAAAAAGGTGGCACGAGCACTGAATGAGACAAAACTCTTTTTGCCTCTTTACCGTTGGAAAATACCCTTCAAAAGCAACGCTCACGGGATTGTCTTTAATCGGACATCCAAAACGATATTGAAACCTCCTTAACAGATGAATTTCAGTCACGTCTGGCTGAAGCGAAAAATTTAGCGCTAGCAGGGAGGCAACCCATGCAATTTGTTGTAATTTGTTTTCATATTTTGTGTGAACTTTTTAATTTTGTGTGTTAGTTTTGCAGGAAAAATAAAAACGGAATTTTTCAGGACAAAGCAAGCTAGTGCAAGCGAGATTTTCATAAAATAAAAATTTGACAAAATCACGAAGATACAAAGTCAATCCAGAAGAGACGGCCGAGTAAGGAGTCAGCTCTTGGAACGCGTCCCTATGGATTTATCCGTCGCAAGACTTGGTTTTGCCAAAAAAAAAATAAAAAAATAAAATAAAATCATCAGCGTCGCGACGCTGGATCGATTGCAGGCCCAAAAACAACAGCCGCCGAGAACAAAACCCATTTCCCTCACATATCTCACCATTCTCTCTCAACTCACAACCACCACAGTCGAGCCTTCATCCCCACCGTGAACCAAATCATCCAACCAAGACCCATCATCATCTCGACACATCTAGCCCTCATCACCCAAACCGCAACCACTCACCGAGAACAAACAGAGCCGAAACCCACCAGCCACCGAGCCTTTGACCGAGATCCACAACCACAACCTTCGCCAAGTCAAACACCAAGCCTTTAATGAGCCACCAGAGACCGAGATCTACCAAACTCATCATCATCTTCTTCTTCGAAATCAAGCCACCATCACCGAAATCTCCATCTTGACCGACCGTGTCAAGCCACCATCACCGAGAGATCCACCAGCCGAGACACCACTAGCCGCGAACCCACCACTGCCAAGCCAACCACGACCGACCAACCGCACCAACATCACCGAGAATCATCACAGTCACCACTCACCAAACACCAAGATCTACCGTGAGCCACTCTTTCTGAAACCGAGATCTACCACTGAAACCAGAAACCGAGAAACACCACTGCCGCCGAGTTCACGCACTGCAGAGCCACCACCACCGAGAACCAACCAAAACCGAACAAAGCAAGCCTAACCGAGCCCACTGCCAAGCCAAAGCCGAGGAAAGACAGGTCCAGATTTTCAAAATTATTAACAGTATAATTTGAAGAAATTAATTTGGTAATTTGTGTGGTAGATATTATTGAAATTGGTTGGACTTTGGAAGTGTTGGATTTGTGAACTTTGTAGTTTTGGGGGCGAAGTTGGAATTTGTGTGTTGATAGTTTTAGGGTGTTTTGTGGGAAACTTTGAGATTTTAGGGGAGATTCTGTCGAAAATTTTGTGAACAATGCCACTGAAGAGATCCAGGCTTCAACATCTGCTGAACCCAGTTTTGACACTACAAAATATTTTTCGGCAGCTGCAGAGAGGAGATTCGAAGGGGAATGACTAGAAAAGTTCATATTATGGAGAGGGGTTTTGAAATCCGCCCCGGACTATTCCCGGAGATTGACACAGGATCATTGCAACCAGACACTGGCAAAAGTGTTTGCAGCTTCACCCCGCTTATGCAGCTATTGTACGGGAGTTTTACGCTAATACTTATGAGCATCGTGCATATGTAGCAATGGTTAGAGATCAACAGGTAGCATTTGATCCTACTACAATTAAAAGATTCTATGGATTACCTGATATGGAAGCTGATGAGTACTCTGCAGTTAAGGAGGAGATTGATATTACACATTTAACAGAAACATTGTGTGTTCCTAATACGGCTTGGGTATTGAGTAGCAATGGGGAACACCAGAAGATAAGTTCGAGATTACTCAAACCTGAAGCAAAGGTGTGGTTCCATTTTGTGACCCGATCGTTGTTACCAGGATCACACATTACTTATGTCACAAAGGAACGCATGATCTTGTTATATTGCATTCTGGAGGGCCTTACTATTGATGTTGGACAGTTAATCTCAACAAATATAGCCTGGGCTGCGAGATCAACACAGGCAGGTCTGTTATACTGCTACCTGATCACATCACTTTGTACATTGGCCATGGTGCCTGTTGATCCCAAAGAAGAAACAATGCAACCAATGACAGCTTTAACAGCCCGCATAATCCAGCAACTCTGAACAGAGAGACAAGCTCAAGCTGGAGCATCTTCTTCCGCACAGCAGCAACAACAACCACCTCAGCCACCACCAAGATCATCAAGGCCGCGCACTAATTCTCAGGAAGTTCGTTGTTTGGGATCTCGTGTGGATTATATGCTTCAATATAACAGAGCAATCGGCCATGCACTACAACAAATGGCAAATGATTTGCACATTACTGTTCTAGAGTTCCCTGACCCACCATCTGACGACAGCGATGAGGAGGAGACTGACGCATAAACTCGGTACCATTGATCCTACCTTTTGTTTATGTTTTGAACGCATTGGGGACAATGCTTAATTTAGGTTTGGGGGTGCAAAACTTTTGTGTTAAAACTTTCCGTTAAATTTTCATTTATGCAACAAATTCCGTTAAAATTTTTTCGTTTTTGCATGATCTCCGTTTAATTTTAGTAATTTTATTTCCGTATTTCGTTTATTTGTGTGTTTTCAAAATCGAAAATCCAAAAAAAATCAGAAATTTTAAAAATCCATAAAAAGTCCGATGATTTGATTGTTTATTTAGTTAAAAAGTTTTAGGAAAAGATAAATGTTAATTACGCTTATATCCCTAATTTGAATTTCTTATCTAGATCAGACTCGCATGCACTATTAAAATAGTTTAATAAGTAGTTAGATAATAAGGAGTTAACAAAGTGACTAGTTAAATAATCGGTGGTTAATGAATGACCGTTTATCTGAGCATCTGTTTTTGTCTACAACAATTATTATTATGTGGGGTATGTAAAAAAAAAAATATATATATATATATATATATATATATATTTATATCTGAAGTCTGGGTAATTAAGTCTGTAGGGGTGTCTTAACACCTGGTGCCCTAAAACCAACTAGTTTGGGAGCTACCGACCCAAAACTCGCTACATAGACAGAAGATATTGTATATAAATAAAAAATAGAATAGTAAAAAGAAAAAAAAATCAGAAAAATTACATACCTCACCTGAGTTGATTATGGTAGACATAACTATTTTAGATACTCAGATTGGTTTGACCCATTAATTATTGAGAATTGAGACAAAATCACTAAGTTGATAACTTAGAATCGAAGCTATTTACTGGACTAATCACACACACACTTTGAGTCTGACTTAGGTATGTTGTTCAAATAAAAGGATTTTAGTAGAGATATGCATTTTGAAGGTTCCTATTACTTTGTTACTAAACATTCTATGAGTACAACTTTTACTTCTCTTTTCTCTTGTCTTTTTGCTTTTATGTGCATTAGTTTTTACTAACTTTTTACTTTTGTAAAATGTTTGAGGGTATCATTGCTGTAAACCCTCACGAGACTACAACTCGTCCACTAGGGACACCTAGGGGTTTAAAGGCTTGTTGCATATGCTAAATGCAACCGTGATCCCTACAAAAGTGGCTTAGTTAATTTTATTTTCATGTTATTTTATTCTATGTTTTGCTCGAGGACTAGCAAAATGTTAGGTTTGGGGGTGTGATGAGTGGTAAATCTATCACTATTTCCCACTCATTTAACCTAATATTTTGTATAGTTTCTTGAGTCTTGTGAATATTTTGATGTGTTTTGTGTTATTTTGTAGATAAATAAAGTTCAGGACATTCTGGAGGTGATTTGGAGCAAAACAGGAAAAATTGGCAAAAAAAGGGCATTTTGGTAATTTCCCGCGTCACAACGCCTAACATGTATCGGAGTCTGCTAACCTGCGCCGGGTCAACGGGTCAGAATTTGAGAAGTTTGACTTTGCTACAATGTGCCATGCCACGTGTCACCATCACAGCCGATCCACTAACGTGTGACGTGCCACGTGTCATCATCCTACGGTGCCGACACTCATAATTGCCACGTGTGCCACATGTCATCCATGTCATCGCCACATCATCGGTCAACGAGTCAACTATGCCACACGTTGTGCCACGTCATCGTCCACATCAGATGGTCAACCGAGTCAACATGCCACGTCATCATCAGCCAATCACGCCGTGACATGTGTCGCAATACTATGGTGCCGACAATTGATCTCAGCCGCCTTGCCACGTCAGCGCCACGTCATCTCAATAATTGAAGTCTTAGCCGCCACGCCACGTGTCAAACCGTCATTGTGCCACGCATCACTGTTTCAGCATAGCGACGCCAAAGGACTTGGCGTCGCGACGCCAGATGCCCATCTGCGCCTATAAATTCAGCTTCGAATTTCAGAATTAAACACACCTTCCTCTCTCTTCTATTCTTTCTAAAGAGAGAGTTTCTCTCTCTAGATTCTTTAGTTTTTAGTTTTTTTTATTTTTAGTTTTTAGTTTTGTAAATAATTTTAATTACGTTTTGTAATAATAGTAATTTATTTTTACTTTTTACATTTTTTACTATTCACTATGAATAGGTAACTTCCCCCAGCTAGGGTGAAAGGTAATTCTTTTACTGTTACTATTTAGATTAATCTCCTTTAAAAAGAATATATTCACTATTTAAAATACTGACTTAAAAAGGATACCGCTATATTGGCCGGTTGGTAATTTAATCTGGTTTAAACCTGACTAATCAAGGATACCGCCAGATTGGTCGGTTGGTAATTTAATTTTGGTTCCGCCTTTATGGCTGGTTGGACTTAATTTGACTTAATCAGGATACCGCCAGATTGGTCGGTTGGTAATATTATCACAAGTTTATATATTATTTTATGGGAGATATCTAAATTAGTAGTAGTAAAAGTAATTCCTTTTACCTTAGCATTTTATTGTTATTTTACTTTTCAGCATTTTTACTTTATGTCTTTTACTTTTATGTTTTTACTAGCTCTAGTTTTGTGTTAGTTATCTGGGGTTGTGATGACTTTTAATAGCACTGGTTTATAAGGGGTTATTTTATAGTTTGGGTAATTTAAAGGTTTACTTATTTAGTCTTAAGCTTAATGCTTCTTGTTGTCTGATCACCAATAAGATTGATGTGGTAAATCTAAAATGAACTAGACATAGGGATTTTAGGTTTCAGCCTTAGACTTAATAGCCCACGATCTTCCTTGAGGATAGATAACCCTTTAATAGATTTCCTTACAGGATAGGAATATACCTGTCGGGCGGGGGTAGCCATAATTGGAACTTAAACTTAATGAATCCAGATAATTTGATTGACATGGACATATGATTCAATTAGGTTAAACTGAGTATTTGCGTCTGACCATCGACATAGGCTTTTGCATAATTTAGTGTTCCAGGTTAGTAAACTAATTTATTACACAAAGATAAAATAACTACTTCATCTTTAAAATGATATTAGAATGATTCACAACCCTAGATCTTTGTGTCTTTTGTTATTTTCCTTAGTATTTTCTTTTATCTCTTAATTTATTTACTTATTGTGCAAAACCACATTCAATCAATCAAACAATCATTCTCTTTTCCATTTAATTAGATATTTGTAAATAAATAGATTCAATAATTAATAACAATAGTAAGAATTAAGTCCTCGTGGGATCGATATTTTATACTACTTGAACGATACGTGCGCTTGCGTTATAGGTGTGTGTTTACGCCGGTCAGTTATCCTCACGAATTTGGTTGTGTCTGAGATGGGAATTTTCCTGACTCCTGCACAATTAACATGTTAGTCAATTTAGAGACTTGACTTTTTATCTTTTTATTTTCTTCAACCACCTGAGCTATTAATGACTCAAACCTTTGATTCATGTTATTATGGGCCTCTACAACTGCTTGCATAGTATCTTCTTAGGAGTTTCTAGAATTGGTTGGTGTGTGATACTGGGGGGCATCGTAACTTCTAGGCTGTGATGTTTGAGTGGGCTGTTGAGACTCATGTTTCCAACTGAAATTTGGGTGGTTCTGCCAACTAGATTATAAGTATCTGAATACAGTTTCTTGTACATTCTGAAGGCATTGCATTGTTCCTCATATGTTTCCCTCATCTCACTGTATAGAGGACACTCTTGGGCCGGATGGTCAATCCCCTTACACATAAAACATATCCTTTGGGGTTCTAACTGGGCTACGCATGCATGGTTTTTCTATATTTGGCTTTTAAAGCTCATATCTCTCTAGTTAATAGCTCAACCTATGTTCTAAGTGTTGGTTTATTCTAAGGTCCCAAGATCAAATCAAGACATGAAATAATGCGTGAATACATCAACGGAGGTAGCGGAATACTCACATTGATCGGTTATGTCGATTTGAAGACGAATCAAGGCCAAAAACGTACTGCCCTGCTCACGCCACTGCAACCAGTCCATGCTCACTGTCTTGGCAGTTTCGGGTCTCAAAACGAAGCTCCAAACTCCATCCGATGAGTCCCGCCTCATGGTCGAACCTCCCTACCACCTTCGCAAGACTTGTAAGTGTGCTAGCACTTGATTCTCACCATGAGAAACCACTCTTGGCTTCCCTTTGTTCACGCCATTTCTTGGTTCCAAACCAGTGAAGATTTTCTTCATTTGGGCGTGAGAGAAGAGAGAAATGAGAGAGAAGAAGTTTTGTGTTAAGTTAAAATGATTTACCAAAAATCAATTTATATTTATGCCATAATTTTTATTAAATTAATAATAAAATTATGATACAAAACATGCAATGGCTTAGAGTGTCAAACACTCAAACTCCATGCAATGACATTGAGTGCAATGTACACAATCTACATGCAAAGCATTAGAATGACATGTGTCATGTGGGCCCCACACATTTCCAAATGAAAGTGGGCCCACGTGCACTCACGCGTTCGGGTTCGATATTTCCGAAATACCGTGCTTACGCCGCGACGTTAATTCAATCGAATTTAAATAAATAATTGCGCCTGGCGAAATTATTATTTACGTCGCTAACGAATTAATTCTAAATTAACTCGTTTGCCCGAATTAAAATCTAATTTTAATTCCGCGTCGAAATCTAATTTCATTTAATATATCGAATATATTAATTCATCGATTAATTCCAAATTAATCGTTCTCTCTCTTTAGACGACATTTTATCCCGGATAAAATATCTCCGTTATTAATCCTAGATTAATTTTCTCTCTCTTCTATATAATCCCAGATTATTCAAGAGTGCGAGTTGTGCGTCATCGGTGGATTATCGGGAAGCGACCCATGAGATCCCCGGATAATCTGGCAGTAAATACGGTCGTCGGAGTATCCGAATCACGTACGTACCAAGTACTACGTTCTACCGATTTACGAGACAAGGTCGACTCCTACCAAAGCACCAAGTCTACCCAATTCTCCGGACATATCCATTTAAGAATATTAAGATCTGTATCAAGCGTAGTATACTAATGTATTGTGCATATCGGCCCAGTATCGGATAATCACGTGCTAGGGCTGGGGCTGGATAAGTGTCTGCCCCGTCCGAAACACATATCGGATGTCTGGTAACTAGTCTCTATAATCGGATATTCATGACCTGGTCATAATATCACGATTGGATGCGCATCACTTTAAGAGCACTAATACCGTATCCTGCGTGACATCATCTCCAATATGACTGAAGTGATACTTCCGTCTTGACATCACACCCAATACACTACGATTCCTGATAAACCCAAAAGAGGTGAACACAGAACCAGTTAAGATCCCCCACCACCAAAACCAAAGTTTACCGATTGTCGTAAGTATTAGCGATGTAAGTCTCAGGTTAAGACTATACACACCTACCTTGATTTCGGCCTCCCATAGACACCTAGTCATAATACCAATGGGATTCCGAAGGGTCTATCCAGAGCGAAGCTGTTTCCCGTACCATCGGTGAAACACGACCTCCTATCGCACTTGCACAAGTATCCAATACTTATATATATGAGAACTATGCCGTTGTGCCCTCACAACGCGCACAAGTGCAATACTAGCCTATTCCGCATTATCGATGTCCAGTCTCGATAATACTACGGCTAGGGATATTTAATGATTAATCCTTCGTGGACTGATACTGTCTCATATCATCTCAATCCAGGAACTAATCATAGGGACCTCTCTTCATTTATATATCTATGGTGATCTAATCACAAATGATGAGAGTGCAATTTCCTTATTACATAGTTAATTTGCTACAACAACACAATGATCTGTGCAAATAGTGACGCTATGGGTCATATTATCCAACAATCTCCCACTTGGCACGTAGCGAGTCACTCAAGTGTCCTACACTCGAACTATGTAAGGTTCGCTCAAATTGCTGAGAAAAAGGTTTTCGTCAGCGGATTTGCTTAATTATCGTCTGACGCGATTTACACGACCATCACATCGCCACGATGTATGATCCGAGCGAATCAGATGATATAGAAGTATATATTTGGATCGTCGATGAGACCTTTAATTCCTTAGCCTATGCTGACGCCTAGCTCAGCTGCTAACAGAACTTTATCTAATCTTATTAGATTTATTTTCGACCCAAAAGACTTCTATTGCTGCCTCAGCTGCAGCAATAATCCGCATTTGTTGTTTATTCGGCAACATTTATCTTGCTTGGAAGATTTCCAGCTCACTGTCCCGTTATTCAAACTTTATAGTACCGTAGTATTTTAATTGTTTGGAAACTTGCAGTAGTGATCCCAGTCACTTCAAGTTCTCCATCTCCATAGTTTAAGACAACATCTTTAGTTCTCTCAGATACTACCAGATGTTCTTAATCTTCAATCCAGTGACTATCCTTGGATTGACCCGATTGTGACTCCATATGCTCAAAGCGTATGAGACACCAATACAAGTACATTTTAAATGTACAATTTCTCAGAGAGTGTTACCAACTCAAATCTATCCCAGTAGATCTTTATTCCTTGAATAAAGGTTGTTACTCCCCAGAATTCTACGGAGAATTTCTTATGAAGAATATCTATGAAAGCCAAGCTTTCACCAATTGGTTATAGGAATTTCATTGTCAGTGCCCTCTCCCACTAACCTCCTTATATACACAAGAATTATTTCGTTTTGAGTAAATCATAAACCATTATGATTATTTCAAAACGTCAGTTCCAAGAACCTTATGCTTGCATTGATCCAAACATGGATCGAATAACCCGCAAACCTGGTTTGTCTGTTATACAAAATCGTCAGGATGTTGTAAACATCCTCCAAAAGGTTTCCTTTTCAGGAAAGCGATTTTGATTTATAACTGACATATTTCATAAATGAAATATATAGTTATTTTCAAGCATTTTCAAAATGGATTTACCATGGCAACAGGTAAAAGGTTGAACCATTATTAACACAATGTTGATAACGATACCTTTCCGTCAAAAGCCTAGCTTTGTACGTTGGTATGTTGCCATCCATGTATGTCTTCCTTGAAGACGTTAAATGTACCATAGGCACAATGCCTTGTGGTACAACAACTAGTATCCAAAATAGTTGTTATACATGGAATCCATTTCGGATTCATGGCACTTTGCCATAACAGAGAGTCGATACCTTGTATCACTTCCTCAAAACGTAGTCGGATGGTACACCTCCATAAGATTGACATCTTTATGAGGTTAGAGCAGAAACCCATACCCTAGGTTGTTTTCTGACTCTATCCGATCTACTAGTTTCTTGTGTATTTGAAGATTAATGGTATAGTTTCATCATAGATGAACTGTTTGTGTTCCATTAAGGACTTCGTGCCTTGAACAGTATTACTCCGATTTTCATCGAGTATCACTATCCTCCCACTGACCACTGCATATCGGTATTCCTCTTAGGAAAACCGCATGGTGAGCAACAATCACATTGTTCTCATGTGAGATTTATAAGTACTATACTTATGGTTTCCCTTAGGATAACCTATATTGGCACTTATCCAATTTGGGTCCTTAGTTTGGTATCATCCAAACGCTATGCCTGGCATACCCAAATTATCAGGAATGAGAAACCTCGTTTCTTCCCTGTTCATATCCTATATGATATCTGTCAAACAGATTTATATGGAACCTTATTCTAAATAAGTTTTGCACTGTTAATACATATCCTGTTGAAGGAAATAGTAGCTCAGAGCGACTCGCGAAAAACCTAATCATGTCCAACAAAACTTGGTTTTTAGTTCTGACACACGTCAATTGACGTGTCTCGGGAGGAGTCCTCATATGAAAGAATACCGTACTCTTTCATGTACGTATGAAACTTACTGCTTAAGTATTTACCATACGGTCTTACCGCAGCGGCATAATACTACAGCCGATCTGTTTGTATACTTCGTGTCGAAACTCAAAGTTTCGTATTTGTGTTCTTCAAAAGAAACACATAACCATAACGTGATGCCACATCCGTTAAGGTCACGAAATATTCATGTACACATCTAGCCAAGCTAGATATGGGCCCACTTACTTCACCATGAATAGGGTTTACAGATCGGTGGCCTTTACACTATTACCTAGTAAATAGTATTTTAGGTTTTTACCTAGTAAACTAGATTCGTAGACCTTATTTGAATAGTCAAATCAGTCCTAGTACCCACTCTTCAAAAGTGTGGATATACGAGTCTTGTTTAATTGTGTCCCAGACAACAATGCCACAAATAAGTCTCTATTGATCAAATCAATTTGAGCTATTTATTTGTCATTTATATGTTTGAGATTTTATTTATATTCAAAATAAAATTATGTTATTTACATCTAATGTATTTGTCTCAGTATCATCTTACATAATGAAACACTTTGTGTTTTAGAATATAAAGGTTTTATCCGCATCGGATTAAACACTGATATAGAGATAATGTCTCTAGTCTAACTAGTTACATTATAACATTTCCTAATTTAAGTACATACCGAAATGGTAGTTCCTAAATTAGGTATCTGCGGTCGAAACAGCGACTTTCGTCCCGTTTCCGATTTGCAGAGAAATCTCGGCTTGAAGCCAGTATCCAGCTCACAGCGGATTCTGAACGTCAATACATATATTTTATGTACCACACTAAGTATTTAAAATCTAATTTTAATACTAGTTGTGAACATAACTTTGACAAATATTTTTAAAGTTAGAGCCTCGCCCTTTCTTTAATTCCTTCGTGTCTTCCATATCCAAATGGTAGTCACTTTGAGATATGTCAATTATCCTTTTCAATATTTCACAAACCTTTGGCCAAGCCTTGGGTTCGGAATATCGAAACGATGTGCACCTTGTGCTACATGCCCTAATTGCGAACTTTGACTTTTCTCCACTAGAATAGTCAATTAATTCTCCAAGAATTATTAATTGCAATTTTAATACTTTTAAATCTAAAGATAGATTTATTGTAAGTATATTAATTAAGCACTAAAGTCATCATCACATAAATCTTCCAAAGACTTTATGCTCTACTATTTGCTTAATTATGGGCTTAGTAATAATAAGTTATTTTATCAAATAAATTAACCTATTATTAATTCCCAATTGAAAATTAAATCATTTAAAACATTTAATCCAAGGATTATATATTTTAAATATTCAACCTTTTCAATTCTTTACTTGATTTTAATAGTCCAACTATTTAATCAATTTTAATAAGGTACTATTTATTATACTGATTACAATAATCCAATTATTTAATCAACTATAATCTTAATATTGATTACTATAATAAAATAACTATCATTTTAATTCAATTATATTGATACTATAATCCAATATAAAATCAACTATAATCTTAATATGATTCTATAATCAATTATAAAATCAACTATCATTTTAATTCAATTATATTGATTACTATAATCCAATTATAAAATCAACTATAATCTTAATATTGATTACTATAATCCAATTATAAAATCAACTATCATTTTAATTCAATTATATTGATTACTATAATCCAATTATAAAATCAACTATATATTGAATGAGTTTGTATATAGTCCAACTATATATATAATTTAAAACAACATAAAATATTAGTCCAACTAATACTTTTAATAACTATGACGGGTAAAATAAAAATGAGCGTGTTTAGCGAGTATTCGAACGAATGTTGCAAATTCAATACTTGCCTCCCACTATTTTTCTTCGAGTCTCTAACCCTCTGTGGAGTACTCGGGAAACCGTGTTTCCTAGTGGGCTAGGATCCTATTAAATAACACACAACCCTGACTTTGGCCAATAAAAAGCTGTATGCTATTTAACTAGGTAGATCTCACAGATCAATTGGATCTCATCCAATTCCTAGATCCGGTTAGGTGGACATCCAAGTCCGAAAACATATGTATAATGTCAATGTATCCAATACATTTTCCTAACCATATCCTCCGAATCATCTAGGCCATGGCTTTGGCCAAAAACAAACCTAATGATTCCAGTTAAGTAGGACCCATTGACGAGGAAAGTTTCGTAATCAATGTCATTGGACAAAAAGTGATCTGACTTTGGCCAATAAAAATCACGATTTGGACAAGACACCGATATGCAACAAAACTCTCATGATTCAAGTACATCCTTGATTGACAAAGGTCTTGACTTTGGTCAAAAACAAACCAATGCCAACTTCGGATCTTGAACAAGAATCATTCAATGGAAGGATATTTGCTTAATATAGATTGAGGGATTTTCGCGTGCAAATTGGCTACCAATTTAATTATCTTTGTTAAGGTCTCATCATCATACACCCTTAAACATGCATTCTAAATACATAATAAAGCGAGTATGAAATAAAATAATAATGATATGCGGATGGATACTTAACACATTGATCCTAGATCAAATCTCTCCCTTTCTCACTCAAGCTAGCACTTGTACTACTTCTACCCGTTACACTACACTTTCTAAAGAAACCTCATATACATAGAGGGGAATAGGTGAGAAGAGAATACAAAGAGAAAGAAGGTGATAAGGCTGGACACGCAGGTCCAATTTAATAAATCGAATTTATTACAACAATTTCTAAAATTGCCCACCCGACTAATATCCATCTGATATACATTATTCATTCAACACAACCACGTATTCACACACATAAGCATGCTATCAATCAATCTAATCAAATTAATTAATCTGATAATTAAGTGATCATCCAATGTTCAAACAACGATTTGATTTTGTTCGAGTCAAACTCGTTTTTGCGAATAAGTACTTAAAGTACGAATTCATGAATTAAATTAAACTACATCATTAAATCTAATTTAACATGTATTTAATACTAATTCACAATTCAATTCCAAATTAAATATTACACTTTTATTAATAAACCTTTTACGATTTAAATTACAAATCTAATCGTAACGCGTCTCAAAGACCGATTAACGTCCAACGTCAATTCAATTAAAGTCCAATGGGCTTTTGATTGATTTCTTAAGGCGTGGACTTTTGGTCAACTCGGGTCAAACCGATAACCAAAGTCCAATCCGGGATTTACCCATAAGCCCATAAATCAATCTTGGCCCATTAGCCCAAATTGAACATTAAAGGTTCATTAGCCGCAATTGGGCTTTATGGTTAAGGTTTTGGGCCCAATTGGATCCAATCTACTTGGCCTAAACCAAACTTGATAAATCAAGCCCAATAGGCCCAATTACAACTTTAAATTCTAATTTCAAAAATTAGGCCCAATTAATTAATTAATCCAAAAATCCAATTTTCACAATTTAATTATCAAAAGTGCATTATATGATTAATCAACTAAATCAACATTTCCAAAACACTAAATTAGTCCAATTAATCATACTTAATTCATTATTACATGTCAAACACACATAATGAAAAATCAAACCCTTTACATGCTTTCATGCTCTCGGCCAAGGAAGGTGATTTTGTGTCCGATTCGGTTTCGATCCAATCGAACCTACAATCGACATCAAATCAACATCCGATTTGATTTCATACACATCCAATGTCACAAAACCAAAATTACCAAGACATTAGGGCAATGACACATTCGGCCAAGGTAAGGAATTTGGGGTTTTTGTCCAATTCGAAATCCAATCCAATTCGATTCAAATTAACATCAACCTAAATGATTCTAACTCATCAAACGAATCAAAATCACAAAATTCCAAGAATCCAAAATATCACAAACCATTCGGCCAAGGCATTATATTTGGGGAAAATAATTCCAAATCATTTTTCATCAAATTAGTCCAACCAAAATGAATTTAAACATGTTATAAGCATACTCAAACAAGCAATTTATTCAAATCATGCTCAAATCACATTTACCCAAATTTTAAACCCTACAAATTTCATGCTTGCAACATTAGCTCATGATGCCATTGTTGGTTTATTCTAAGGTCCCAAGATCAAATCAAGACATGAAATAATGCGTGAATACATCAACGGAGGTAGCGGAATACTCACATTGATCGGTTATGTCGATTTGAAGACGAATCAAGGCCAAAAACGTACTGCCCTGCTCACGCCACTGCAACCAGTCCATGCTCACTGTCTTGGCAGTTTCGGGTCTCAAAACGAAGCTCCAAACTCCATCGGATGAGTCCCGCCTCATGGTCGAACCTCCCTACCACCTTCGCAAGACTTGTAAGTGTGCTAGCACTTGATTTCTCACCATGAGAAACCACTCTTGGCTTCCCTTTGTTCACGCCATTTCTGGTTCCAAACCAGTGAAGATTTTCTTCATTTGGGCGTGTGAGAGAAGAGAGAAATGAGAGAGAAGAAGTTTTGTGTTAAGTTAAAATGATTTACCAAAAATCAATTTATATTTATGCCATAATTTTTATTAAATTAATAATAAAATTATGATACAAAACATGCAATGGCTTAGAGTGTCAAACACTCAAACTCCATGCAATGACATTGAGTGCAATGTACACAATCTACATGCAAAGCATTAGAATGACATGTGTCATGTGGGCCCCACACGTTTCCAAATGAAAGTGGGCCCACGTGCACTCACGCGTTCGGGTTCGATATTTCCGAAATACCGTGCTTACATCGCGACGTTAATTCAATCGAATTTAAATAAATAATTGCGCCTGGCGAAATTATTATTTACGTCGCTAACGAATTAATTCTAAATTAACTCGTTTGCCCGAATTAAAATCTAATTTTAATTCCGCGTCGAAATCTAATTTCATTTAATATATCGAATATATTAATTCATCGATTAATTCCAAATTAATCGTTCTCTCTCTTTAGACGACATTTTATCCCGGATAAAATATCTCCGTTATTAATCCTAGATTAATTTTCTCTCTCTTCTATATAATCCCAGATTATTCAAGAGTGCGAGTTGTGCGTCATCGGTGGATTATCGGGAAGCGACCCATGAGATCCCCGGATAATCTGGCAGTAAATACGGTCGTCGGAGTATCCGAATCACGTACGTACCAAGTACTACGTTCTACCGATTTACGAGACAAGGTCGACTCCTAGCAAAGCACCAAGTCTACCCAATTCTCCGGACATATCCATTTAAGAATATTAAGATCTGTATCAAGCGTAGTATACTAATGTATTGTGCATATCGGCCCAGTATCGGATAATCACGTGCTAGGGCTGGGGCTGGATAAGTGTCTGCCCCGTCCGAAACACATATCGGATGTCTGGTAACTAGTCTCTATAATCGGATATTCATGACCTGGTCATAATATCACGATTGGATGCGCATCACTTTAAGAGCACTAATACCGTATCCTGCGTGACATCATCTCCAATATGACTGAAGTGATACTTCCATCTTGACATCACACCCAATACACTACGATTCCTGATAAACCCAGAAGAGGTGAACACAGAACCAGTTAAGATCCCCCACCACCAAAACCAAAGTTTACCGATTGTCGTAAGTATTAGCGATGTAAGTCTCAGGTTAAGACTATACACACCTACCTTGATTTCGGCCTCCCATAGACACCTAGTCATAATACCAATGGGATTCCGAAGGGTCTATCCAGAGCGAAGCTGTTTCCCGTACCATCTCGGTGAAACACGACCTCCTATCGCACTTGCACAAGTATCCAATACTTATATATATGAGAACTATGTCGTTGTGCCCTCACAACGCGCACAAGTGCAATACTAGCCTATTCCGCATTATCGATGTCCAGTCTCGATAATACTACGGCTAGGGATATTTAATGATTAATCCTTCGTGGACTGATACTGTCTCATATCATCTCAATCCAGGAACTAATCATAGGGACCTCTCTTCATTTATATATCTATGGTGATCTAATCACAAATGATGAGAGTGCAATTTCCTTATTACATAGTTAATTTGCTACAACAACACAATGATCTGTGCAAATAGTGACGCTATGGGTCATATTATCCAACACTAAGACTATCATCTTCCCTATAGTGGTGTATTTCTCAGCTAGACAGAGTGGGACCTGTCCTATCAGTGCTATCCATGGCATTAGGTCCAGTCCAAGTGTGAGATTTTTCGGCTAGGTCATTCAAATACTCTAATGCCTCATCAGGGTCCTTTCAGATAAATTCACCATTGCACATTATGTCAATGAATTGGCGCTCTCTAGGGGTTAGACCGTCATAAAAGTAACTCACTAAGTGCCAACTCTCATACCCATGGTGAGGACAACTAGCTAGCATCTCCTTAAACCTCTCCCAAGTTTGATAAAGGGTTTCACTGACTTTCTGGGAGAAAGTAGAGATCTGTCTTTTCATGCATTTTTCTTATGGTGTGGGAAGTATTTATTAAAAAATGCATGTGTTATCTCACCCCATGATCCTATTGAATGAGGTCTCAAAGAATACAACCATCTTTTAGCTTTATCTTTAAGGGAAAAATGGAAGAACTTAAATCTAATTTTGTATGTAGTCCCAAATCGGTCATGAAAGGTTGCTACAACCTCTTCAAACTCTCTTATACGCACATAAGGATTCTAATTCTCCAAATCATGAAAGGTTGGGAGATATTGTATCATTCCAGGTTTAAAGTCTATATGTGGTGCATTAGGGGGAAACATTATGCATGATGGTGTAGTTGTGCGAGTGGGATGAAGGTACTCCTCAAGAGACCTAATGGGCGGCCTCTCGTAATCACTCATGTTATGTGTGCTAGATGTAGATGGTGTGGAAAAAAGGTTATCAAATAGACTCTCTGAATCAGAACCTTCCTCTTCAATCTTAGTAAATCTACCAGACCGATCCCTAGGTCTAGGCATGCACGCAAACAAAAATAATACGAGAAACTGAAATAAAATAAATAAATAGAAAAAAAAATAAAGATGGAACGAAGTTATCGCTTTGTTGTTAACTAAGCAAACCTGCTACTTTTGTTTATAAACCGTCTCCCCGGAAACAGTGTCAAAATTTGATTACGCCCAAAAAAGTACTTGAGGTTATCGCAATATAGTTGGGGTGTCGATTCCTCAAAGAGATGATTACAAGGAACTAATTCACTTAATGAAAAGTTACCAATAACTTAATTAAAGAGAATGATTCAATCGGTAATGCAAATTAAAGATCACAAAAAATACTTAAAATTTATCAGTAGAGAAAAGCAGCAAAGCGTCGGGAATCCCTCTTGTATTAAATCCATATATTCAGTAATTGATTCCTTTTATTACTCAATTAAAGGTTTCACATCCCAAACCAACAATCAGAAGAAATTTCAATCAAAAACATATTAAATTCTAAGGTAATCGATGAATTATTTTCTCTATGTTAACAGCACACAATGTTATCATTATGACCTATCTAACGTCGGTAATATACCCTTAGGCAATACTGTAGTAGAAGATCAACTAATAAAACAACATTACCAGTAAAAAAATATGTTCCACATTCACACATAGAAGAAGCAAGACTATTTTTATATGCAAATTGGTAAAACACAATCTCTTGATTCATAATCAAAAGATAATAAAGAATAACAAGATATCAATTGTATTAAACGTTGAAGAGCATTCAAGAATCAAAAACATGAATAAAAGAACTTAATTACAAGAGTTCATCCCTACCCTTGCCTATGAGATTAGTTCTCCAAATAGAAGAGAGACATAGCTTTGATAGATCGGAGGAGCATCCTATCTGGCATGAAGCCTTTGTTGGGTTTCTAAAGTGTCCCAATATCATTTTAAGCAATGAAATCAAGTGAATACTCAAAGAAGAATAGAAGAATTAAACTTACTTTGATCGGATTTTGGAGGTGTTGAACACAAAACTTTTGTTCCTTTGAGAAGTCTCCAAGCTTCCTCTTTGAAATAGAAATCCAAGCTCCAAGCTTAATGTGTTGGACAATTATGACCCATAGCGTCACTATTTGTACAGATCACTGTGTTTTTGTACAAATTAACTATGTGACAAAGGAGATTGCACTCTTATCATTTGTGATTAGATCACCTAGATATATAAATGATAGGAGGTCCCTGTGATTTGTTCCTGGATTGAGAATGATATGAGACAGTATCAATCCAGGAAGGATAAATCATTAAACATCCCTAGTCAGAGCATTATCGAGATTGTACATTGATGAATGCGTAAAATACTAGTATTACACTTGTGTGCGTTGTGAGGGCACAACGGCATAGTTCTCATATATTTGGGTATAGGATACTCATGCAAGTGTAATAGGAGGTTGTGTTTCACCGATGGTACAGAAAACAGTTTCGCTCTAGATAGACCCCCGTTGAATTCCATTGGTAGTATGACTATGTGTCAATGGAAATCTGAAATCAGGGTAGGTGTATTTGGTCTTAACCTCAGACTTGCACCGCTAATACTTGCGACAATCAATATTTTTTGGTTGCGGTCGTCCAGGGCTTTAACAGGTTTTGTGTACGCCAATGATGGGTATATTGAGAATCGTAGTATGTTAGGTGTGATGTCAAGACAGAAGTGTCACTCCAGTCATATGGAGTTGATGATCGCGCATTGATACAGATCTGGTTCACTAAAAAGGTTGCAACCGTCGGGATAATATGACTTGGTCATGATTATCCGATTTTAAAGAGACTAGTTGCTCGTAATCCGATATATGATTCGTACGGGGCAGACACTGTACCAGCCCCAGGCCTTGCATGTGATCATCTGATACTGGACAGAAATACGTAATACTATGTATACTACACCTGATATAGATCCTTTATTCCTGTAAGGATATTTCCGGAGAATTTGGTAGACATGGCCCTTTGCTAGAAGCCAACCTTGTCTTGTAATTCAGTATAAACGTAGTACGAGGTACTTACATGTTCGGATAGTCCGACGACCGAATTTACTGCCAACATAAACGGGGATCTCATGGGTCGCTTCCCAAAGATTCACCGATGACGTATGACTCGCACTTTTATTAATCTGGGATTAATTAGATGAGAGAGAAAATTAATCTGGGATTAATTGCGGAGATATTTTATTTGGGATAAAATATCAATTAAAGAGAGATAACGATTAATTTGGAATTAATCGATTAATTAATATATTCGATATATTAAACGAAATTGGATTTCGACGCGGAATTAAAATTAGATTTTAATTCGGGCGAACGAATTAATTTAGAATTAATTCATTAGCGACGTGAATAGTAATTATGCTTGGCATGATTATTTAATTAAATTAGATTTAATTTTGACGCAACGGAAAATTTGTTAATTTGGAATTAGCGAACCCGAGCCCGGGATTATTTGCGAGCGCATTCACATTTTGAATGCGAGTGCGGCACACAAATCAAATCAAGCGTCAAATCGCTAGTCGCATCTAGCGTCGCATCATTCATCAATCAAGTGATGGATGTCTTTCACTTTGAGTGATTGACGCCAGTCACTATTCATTGATTGATGGAAGTTGATGTGAGTTGATGTGTGTGGTTGGCATTTATGGCTTTGGTTTTTGGAGGCAAAATTTGGTATTTGTTTTTGGAAAATATATTACCATTTTTTGTAACAAAAACCATTACATATTTTATCTCTCTCTCTCCTCCGTTCTCCTCTATCATTCACGTCCATGGAAGGCTGAAAATTGTTCTGGTTTACTGGGCAGAAACCGTGAGAAATGGAAGCAAGTGTGATGGTTTTGCGGCAAAATCATCAAGAGCTAGCACTCTGAGAGACATGCGAAGGTGATAGGGAAGTCCACCCATGAACCGGGAATCGTTTGACGAAGCTTGGAGCTTGAGGAATACCTCCAATGGCCGAAACAGTGAGCTGTGACAGTGCTCACTGCCGTGAGCAGTCCAAGGGCAGAAAGTGAAGTTTTGTTGCCTACTGCGTCACTCAACCGATCGATATGAGTATTCCGCGACTCCCTCGTGTATTCGCATGTTTATTTCATGTTTTTTATTCGATCATATGGACCGTAGAACTCCAACAATGGTATCAGAGCGAGTAAAAGCATGAAATACGAATATGGCTTAAAATTTGGGTAAAATTTTTTTGAGCATGATTTGAATTAATTGGATGTTTGAGTATGCTTATATCATGTTTAATTGAAGTTTGATTGGATCAATTTCAAGAAAATGGTTTGGAACAATGTTTCCCAAAATATTTGGTGTTGACCGAATGAATTGATGCCCTATTTTGTCTTGGAATTTTGTTTCGTTGATCATTGGATGAGTTGGAAACAATCGGGAAATGTTGATTGCAGATTTAATTTGATTGAAACCGAATCGATTTTGAAAATCCCTATATTGCCGAGACTTTGAGCATGTTATTGGGTTTGATTTTTGGTGAAATGTGTTGGACATGTTTTGGTGAAATGTTGAGCATGATTAATTGTTTAAATTGATGTTTTAGAAATGTTAATTTGGGTGATTAATTGTGTTATACACTTTGGGATAATTAAATGTGAAATTGGATTTTTTGTAATTTAATTATTTGGGCTAATTTTGGAAATTGGGCTTAAGAGTTGTTATTGGGCTTATTGGGCTTTGTTGTACAAAGTTGGGTTTAAGAAAAATTGGTTGGATCCAATTGGGCCCAAAACCGCTTCCATAAAGCCCAAATGCGACTTAATGGACCTTTAAAGTTTAATTGGGCCTAATGGGCCTAAATTGATTTCTCGGCTTATGGGGTAACTCCCGGATTGGACTTTGGTTATCGGTTTGATCTGAGTTGACCAAAAGTCCACGCCTTAAGAAATTAATTGAAAGCCCATTGGACTTTAATTAAATTGACGTTGGACGTTAATCGGGCTTTGAGACCCGAAACGATTAAATTTGGAATTTAAGTCGAAAATGTTTATTAATAAAGTGTAGTATTTAATTTAGAATTAAATAATGAGTTAGTATTAAATACATATTAAATTGGATTTAATGTTTTAGTTTAATTTAATTCGAGAATTCGTACTTTGAGTACTTATTCGCAAAACGAGTTTGACTCGAACAAAATCAAATCGTTGTTTGAACATTGGATGGTCACTAATTATCAGATTAATTAATTTGATTAGATTGATTGATAGCATGCTTGTATGAATACATGGTTGCGATGCATGAATAATGTATATCGGATGGATATTAGATGGGTGGGACAATTTTAGAAATTGTTGTAATAAATTTGATTTATTAATTGGACCTGTGTGTCCAGCCTTATTACCTCTCAATTCTTTGTATTCTCTTCTCACCTATTCCCCTCAATGTAAATGAGGTTTCTTTAGAAGTGTAGTGTAACGGGTAGAAGTAAATACATGTGCTAGCGAGAGAGAGAAAGGGAGAGATTTGATCTAGGATCAATGTGTAAAGTATCCATCCGCATATCATTATTATTTATTTATACGCGCTTTATTTTGTGTTTAGAATTCATGTTTAAGGGTGTATGATGATGAGACCTTAACAAAGATAATAAATTGGTTGCCAATTTGCACTCGAAAAACCCTCGCAAAATATTAAGCTTCTTTCCTTCCATTGAGTGATTCTCACTCAAGATCCGAGACTGGCATTGGCTTGTTGGCCAAAGTCAAGGCCTTTGTCCGTCGAGGATGTGTTTGAATCACGAGGCTTTGTTCCATATTGGTGTCTTGTCCAAGTTGTGGTTTGTTGGCCAAAGTCAAGACCACTTCTTGTCCATCAACATTGATTACGAAACTTTCCATGGTCAATGGGTCGCGCTTGACTAGGATCACTAAGTTTGTTGTGTCAAAGCCAAGGCTTAGTTGATTCAGAGGAAAAAGGTTAGGTAATACATTTGATGTATTGGCATATATAAGATATATGTTTCGGACTTGGATGTCCCCCTACCGGATCTAGGAATTGGATTGGATCCAATCGATCTTAGAGATCTACCTAGTTAATTATCATACAATTTGTTGGCCAAAGTCAAGATTATGTGATATTAACGGGATCCTAGCCCACTAGGAAACATGGTTTTCCCGAGTACTCGACAGAGGGTTAGAGGCTTGCCGAAAAATAGTGGGAGGCAAGAATTGAATTTGCAATATTCGTTCAATTACTCGCCATACGCGCTCTCTCAAACAAATTCATTCGTCAAACTAATTAAATGTTAGTTGGACTAATATTTAAATTGTTGTTTTAATAAATAGTTTGACTATATTCAAACTTCATTTATAGTTGATTTTATAATTGGATTATAGTAATCAATATAATTGATTTTAATCTATTAAATTATAGTTGATTAAATAGTTGGACTATTGTAATCATTATAATAAATAGTACCGAAATCGTTGATTAAATAGTTGGACTATTAAAATCAAGATAAAATTGAAAGATTGACATTTAAAACATAATCCTAGGGAAAATATATTTAAATGGTTTAATTTCCAAATTGGGAATAAATTTTAGGATGGTCCTAGAAAAACTAATAAGTTACTTTATTTGATAAAATAACATATTAGGCCTAAGCCCGGAGTTAAGCAAATAGTCGAGCATAATCTTTGGAAGATTTATGTAATGATAACTTTAGTGCTTAATCCATTAAGCTTGTCGCAGTAGACTCCTTAATTTCATCATCAAAACTAAGGATTAGATCCTTAAAGTATGATAATGAAATTGAAGGATCTTCAAAGAATCTATCTTAGAATCTTAAAAGTACTAAAATTGCAATAAATAATTCTTGGAGAATTAATGACTATTCTCAGGAGGAGATAAAGTCAAACTTTGCAATTAGGCAAGTAGCGCAAGGCGCACCTTACTTCCATATTCTAGAAACCCGAGGCTTGGCCAAAGGCTTCTGGAATATGAAAGAGGGCAAAGGCAAAATCATTATAATCTTCTAGGAAGATAAATGACATATCCCAAAATGTCTGCCTAAATGTGGCAAACGGGATCGCGGAAGCATGACTGCCGTTTGGACAATGCAGACATGAAGGAATTGAAGACGAGCAAGGCTCTGACTTCAAATATGTTTGTTATTAATATGTTCACTACTAGTATTAAAATTGGATTTTAAATACTTTGTGTGGTACATAAAATATATGTATTGTTGTTCAGAATCTGTTATGAACAGGATACTGACTTCAATAAAGATTTATCTGCGAATTGGAAACGGGACGAAAGTCGCTGTTTTAACCGTTGATACCTAATTTGAGGAACTACCCTCGGGAGTGTACTTAAATTAGGGAACTGTTATATCAGTGTTTAACCCGCTGCGGGTGAACCTTTATATTTTAGAACACTAAAGTGTTTTATTTTATAAAGATGATATTGAGATATACACGTTAGATGTGAATAACAGCATTTATATTTTGAATATAAATAAATCTCAAACATATAACATGACAAACAATAGCTCAAACTGTTTTAATCAGTTGAAACTTAATTGTGGCATTGATGTATGGACACAATCAAACAAGAATCGTATATCCACACTTTCGAAGAGTGGGTACTAGGACTAATTTGATCCCAATCAAATAAAATCTACGAATCTAGTTTATTGGGCAAAGAGCCTAAAACACTATTTACTTGGTAAAAGTGTAAGTGCCACCAATCTGTTAGCCCTAGTTCATAGTGAAGCAAGTGGGCCCATGTCTAGCTAGGCTAGAGGTAGATATGAATATTTCGTGACCTTTACGGATGTGGCATCGCGTTATAGTTAAGTGTTTCTTTTGAAGAACACAAATCGGATAGACGAACAGATCGGCTAAAGTATTAAGCCATCACGGTAAGACCGTAATGGAAAATACTTAAGCAATAAGTTTCTAATATACTTGCAAGATTATAGTATTCTTTCAATGAGGACTCCTCCCGAAACATGTCAAATTGACGGTGTGTCCGAACCCAGTAACCGAATTTCGTTGGACATGATAAGGTTAATCATGAGTCGCTCTGAGCTACCATTTCCTTCAACGGATAAGCTTTAAATAGTGCAGAACTTATTTAGAATAAGGTTCCATAAAATCTATTTGACAAAGTTCATATTAGATATGAACAGGAAAGAAACCAGGTTTCACATTCCTGAATATTTGGGTATGCTAGGCATATGCTTGGATGATACCAAACTAGAACCCAAATTGGATAAGTGCCAATTGTAGGTTATCCTAGGGATACCAAAGTATTGTACTTATACAACTCACAAGAGAACAATTAAATTGTTGCTCACCGTGCGGTTTTCCTGAGAGGAATACCGATATGCAGTGGTAAGTGGGAGGATAGTAAAACTCGATGAAAATCAGAGTAATACTATTCCAAGGCACCAAATCTTAATGGAACATATATATAGTTCATCAAGGATGAAACTATACCAGCAATCTTCGTATACACAAGAACCGCGTATGTCGGAGAGAGTCAGAAAATAACCTGGGGTATGGGTTTCTGATCTCACCTCATAAAAATGTCTATCTTATTGAAGTATACCAACTGACTACGTATGAGGAAGTGATACAGGGTATCGACTCCCCATTATGGAAAAGTGCCATGAGTCCAAAATGGATTCCATGTATATCAACAAGTTTCGATACTAGTTGATGTACCGCAAGGCATTTTGCCTATTGGTACTATATAAGTCTTCAAGGAAGACAAACATGGATGACAACATACCAACATATAAAGCTAGGCTTTTAGCGGAAAGGTATCGTTATCAACATTATGTTGATTTCGATTCAACCTTTTACCAGTTGCCACGGTAAATCCATTTGGATAATGCTTGCTAAAGCTGCGTGTTTCATTTATGAAATATGTCAGCTTTACGGGAAAATCGCTTTCCTGAAAAGGAAACCTTTTGGAGGATGTTTACAACATCCTGACGGTTTTGTCGTACCAAAACTAGCAAACAAGGTTTGCAGGTTATTCGATCCATGTTTGGATTGAAGCAAGAATTAGGTTCTAGAAATTATCATGTTAATGTAATCATAATGGTGTATGATTTAATTCAAAACGAAATGATTCTAATGTATATAAGGAGGTTAGTGGGAGCGCACTAGCAGTGGCTATCCTATATAAATAATGATAATATGTCATTTCTTGGAAATGATATTCCCATATAAAAACAATTAGTGAAAGCTTGGCTTTCGAGAAGACTCTCCGAGAAATCATACATTGAAAAATATATGCGACCTGGTGTCTTATACGCTTTGAGCATATGGATTCAAAAAGGGCCAATCCAAGTTATAGTCACTGGATTGATGTTAAGAACATCCGTTAGTATCTTAGAGATCTAAAGATGTTTTCATAATCTATGGAGATGGAGAACTTGAAGTGACTGGGATCACTGTAGCAAGTTTCCTAAGCCGAAAAGACAATTATAAGTCGCAAACGGTATTATACAGTTTGAATAGCGGAACAGTGAGCTGGAAATCTTCCAAGCAAGATACTGTTACCGAATACACAACAAATGCGGGTTATTGCTGCAGCTGAGGCAACAATAGAAGCCTTCTGGGTCGATAAAAAATCTAATTAGATTAGATATAATTCTGTTAGCAATTGAGCTAGGTGTCAGCACAGGCTAAAGAATTAATGGTCTCATCAAAGATCCAGATACATACTTCGATATTCATCTGATTCGTTCGGATTATACATCGTGGCGATGTGATGATCGAATAAATCACATCAGATGATAATCATACAAATCCGCTGACGAAAGCATTTCTCAACATTTTGAGCCAACCGTACATAGTTCGGGTGTTAGACACTCGAGTGACTGGCTATAGGCCAAGTGGGAGATTGTTGGACAATTATGACCCATAGAGTCACTATTTGTACAGATCACGGTGTTATTGTAAAAATTAACTATGGGACAAAGGAGATTGCACTCTTATCATTTGAGATTAGATCACCTAGATATATAAATGATAGGAGGTCCCTGTGATTTGTTCCTGGATTGAGAATGATATGAGACAGTATCAATCCACGAAGTATAAATCATCAAAAACATCCCTAGTCAGAGCATTATCGAGATTGGTCATCGATGAATGCGTAAAAGACTAGTATTACACTTGTGTGCGTTGTGAGGGCACAACGGCATAGTTCTCATATATTTGGGTATAGGATACTCATGCAAGTGAAATAGGAAGTTGTGTTTCACCGATGGTACGGGAAATAGCTTCGCTCTGGATAGACCCCCTCAGAATTCCATTGGTAGTATGACTATGTGTCTATGGAAATCCGAAATCAGGGTAGGTGTATTTGGTCTTAACCTGAGACTTACACCGCTAATACTTGCGACAATCAATATACTTTGGTTGCGGTCGTCCAAGGCTTTAACAGGTTCTGTGTACGCCAATGCTGGGTATATTGAGAATCGTAGTGTGTTGGGTGTGATGTCAAGATGGAAGTGTCACTCCATTCATATGGAGTTGATGATCGCGCAGTGATACATAACTGGTTCTCTAAAAAGGTTGCAACCGTCGGGATAATATGACTTGGTCATGATTATCCGATATTAAAGAGACTAGTTGCTCGTAATTCGATATATGCTTCGTATGAGGCAGACATTGTACCAGCCCCAGGCCTTGCATGTGATCATCCGATACTAGACAGAAATACGCAATACTACGTATACTACGCCTGATATAGATCCTTTATTCCAGTAAGGATATTTCTGGAGAATTGGGTAGGCATGGCGCTTTGCTAGAAGCCAACCTTGTCTTGTAATTCGGAATAAATATAGTACGAGGTACTTACGTGTTTGGATAGTCCGAAGACCGAATTTACTGCCAACATATCCGGGGATCTCATGGGTCACTTCCCAAAGATTCACCGATGACGTATGACTAGCACTTTTATTAATCTGGGATTAATTAGATGAGAGAGAAAATTAATCTGGGATTAATTGCGAAGATATTTTATCTAGGATAAAATATCAATTAAAGAGAGATAACGATTAATTTGGAATTAATCGATTAATTAATATATTCGATATATTAAAGGGAATTGGATTTCGACGCGGAATTAAAATTAGATTTTAATTCGGGCGAACGAATTATTTTAGAATTAATTCATTAGCGACGTGAATAGTAATTATGCTTGGCATGATTATTTAATTAAATTAGATTTAATTACGACGCAACGGAAAATTCGTTAATTTGGAATTAGCGAACCCGAGCCCGAGATTATTTGCGAGCGCATTCCCATTTCGAATGCGAGTGCGGCACGCAAATCAAATCAAGCGTCAAATCGCTAGTCGCATCTAGCATCGTATCATTCGTCAATCAAGTGATGGATGTCTGTCACTTTGAGTGATTGATGCCAATCACTATTTATTGATTGATGGAAGTTGATGTGAGTTGATGTGTGTGGTTGGCATTTATGGCTTTGGTTTTTTGAGGCAAAATTTGGTATTTGTTTTTGGAAAATATATTACCATTTTTTGTAACAAAAACCATTACACATTTTATCTCTCTCTCTCCTCCATTCTCTTCTCTCATTCATCCCCATGGAGGGCTGAAAATTGTTCTGGTTTGCTGGGCAGAAACCGTGAACAAGGGAAGCAAGTGTGATGGTTTTGCGGTAAAATCATCAAGAGCTAGCACTACGAGAGACATGCGACGGTGATAGGGAAGTCCACCCATGAGCCGGGAATCGTTCGACGAATCTTGGAGCTTGACGAAGACCTCCAATGGCCAAAACAGTGAGCTGTGACAGTGCTCACTGCCGTGAGCAGTCCAAGGGCAGAAAGTGAAGTTTTGTTGCCTACCGCATCTTTCAACCGATCGATGTGAGTATTCCGCGACTCCCTCGTGTATTCGCATGTTTATTTCATTTTGTTATTCGATCCTATGGACCGTAGAACTCCAACATAATGGTGATTCCAAGCTCAAAGGTTGGTTTCCCTAACACCTTATATGATTCCTTGATGTGTGCTAGCACTTAGAAAATTGCAACAATTCTTCATTTGCTCTTGATGAATTCGGCCAAGCCAAATGGGAGAGAAAAAACTGCATTTTTCCGTGAGGGAGAGAGAGGGAGATGAAGTTGTCTTGTTGACTTGTTTATTTGATATTCAAAAAATCAAATGATATACCAAATCTCAAAATTTGGTAAAAGCCATCCCCATCATTACACACAAATGTGTCATACAAGTCACCATCATTCCTTCACCAAAACCCATCACCAAAAAGTACTTAAAGTGACAAGTGATGTGACATATGGGCCCCGCTAAATTCAAAATCCGAGTAGGCCAGCAAACACTCCCGAGCTCGGATTTGTTAATTCCAAATTAACGATTTTTCTTTGCGACGTAATTAAATCAAATTTAATTAAATAATTATGCCAAGCAAAATTACTATTCACATCCGTCACGAATTAATTCTAAATTAATTCGTTTGCCCGAATTAAAATCCAATTTCAATTACGCGTCGAAATCTAATTTCGTTTAATATATCGAATATATTATTTTATCGATTAATTCCAAATTAATCGTTCTCTCTCTTCAAATAGTATTTTATCCTAGATAGAATCTCTCCGTAATTAATCCTAGATTAATTATGTTCGAATCATACGTAATCGGTGAATCTTCAGGAAGCGACCCATGAGATCCCTGGATATGTTGGCAGTAAATCCGGTCGTCGGACTATCCGAACATGTATGTACCTAGTACTACGTTTTTTACCGATTTACAAGACATGGTTGGCTTCTAGCAAAGCACCGTGCCTACCCAATTCTCCAGAAATATTATTAATGGAATATATAATCTTTGTTAGGCGTAGTATACGTAGTATTGCGTATTGCGATCCAGTATCGGATGTCACATGGAAGGCCTGGGACTGGAATAGTGTCTGCCCCGTACTAAGCATATATCGGATCACAAGCAACTAGTCTCTTTAATCGGATAATCATGACCATGTCATATTATCCCGATGGTTGCAACCAATTAGAGTACCAGTTCTGTATCCTTGCGTGATCATCATCTCCATATGACTGAAGTGATACTTCTATCTTGACATCACACCAATACACTATGATTCTCAATAAACCCAGAAGAGGCGTACACAGAACCTGTTAAAGTCCTGGACGACCAAAACCAAAGCGTATTGATTGTCGCAAGTACTAGCGATACAAGTCTCAGGTTAAGACCAAATACACCTACCCTGATGCGGATTCCCATAGACACATAGTCATACTACCAATGGGATTCCGCGGGGACTATCCAGAGTGAAAGCTGTTTCCGTACCATCGGTAAACACAACATCCTATCACACTTGCATAAGTATCCAATACTTAAATATATGAGAACTATATTGTTACTCTTCCATAACATGCACAAGTCCAATACTAGTCTATTCCGCATTATCGATGTCTAGTCTCGATAATACTACGACTAGGGATATTTAATGATTAAACCATTATGGATTGATACTGTCTCATATCTTGTAATCCGGAACTAATCATAAGGACTTTTCTCATTTATATATTAAAGTAATCAAATTACAAAATGATAAAATATAATTTCCATTGTCACATAGTTAATTTGTACAAAAACCACAATGTCTTTTACAAATAGTGACACTATGGGTCATAATTGTCTAACAATCTCCCACTTGGCCTATAGCCAGTCACTCAAGCATCTTATGCCTGAACTATGTACATGTCGCTCAAACTTTTGCTGAGGAATAGCTTTCGTCAGCGGATCAGCAATGTTGTCCTCTGATGCGACCTTCTCGATCTTCACATCGCCACGATGTATGATCTCACGAACCAGATGGAAACGTCGAAGAACATGCTTGGATCGTTGATGAGACTTCGGTTCCTTAGCCTGCGTTATAGCCCCGTTATTGTCACAATACAATGGAATGGGCTCAGCTGCTAACGGAACTACTCCTAATCCAATTAGGAATTTACGGATCCAAACTGCCTCTTTTGCTGCTTCAGCTGCAGCAATGTACTCCGCTTCTGTTGTTGAATCGGCAACAGTCTCTTGCATGGAAGATTTCCAGCTTACTGCTCCGTTATTCAAACAAAATATATACCTGGATTGTGACTTACAGTCGTCTTTATCGGTTTGGAAACTTACGTCGGTATACCCAGTTACCTCAAGTTCTCCATCTCCATAGATTAAGAAAGCATCCTTAGTTCGTCTAAGATACTTAAGGATATTCTTAACCGCCATCCAGTGACTATCACTTGGATCGGCCTGATAGTGACTACACATGCTCAAAGCATACGAGACATCAGGTCACGTACATATCATGGCATACATGATCGATTTGACTACCGAGGCGAACGGTATCTGACTCATGTTGTCTCTTTCATCTTGAGTTTTAGGAGACATGTCCTTAGATAGAGTGACACCATGTGACACTGGCAATAATCCCCTCTTGGACTGATCCATGTTGAATCTCTTCAACACTTTGTCAATGTACGTGCTCTGGGAGAGTCGAAGCAGCTTTCTAGATCTATCCTGGTAGATCTTTATTCCAAGAATAAAGGCTGCTTCATTGAGAATTTTAATGAAAGCCACGCTTTCACCGACGTTAACATGGGAATGTCATTGCCAATAAGCAATACATCATCAACGTAAAGGACAATGAATGTCAGTGCACTACCACTAAGCTTCTTATATACACAAGGATCATCCTCATTTTGAACGAAATCATATTCTTTTATGATCTCATCAAAACGTTGGTTCCAAGAAAGCGATGCTTGCTTCAATCCATAAATGGATCGATTTAACTTACAAACCTTTTTTGCAAGTCTTGGTATGACAAAACCGTCAGGCTGTTGCATATAAACATCCTCTAAAAGGTTTTCATTAAAGAAAGCGGTTTTGACGTCCATCTGCCATATCTCGTAATCGAAATATGCAGCAATAGCAAGCATTATCCGAATGGATTTAATCATGGCAACGGGTGAAAAAGTTTTGTCGTAATCGACACCATGTCATTGATGATACCCTTTTGCTACAAGCCTAGCTTTGTATGTTTGTACGTTGCCATCCATGTCAGTCTTCTTCTTGAAGACCCATTTGCAACCAATAGGCTTTACGCCTTCTGGAGCATCAACCAGTGTCCAAACTTGGTTGGTGTACATGGATTCCATTTCGGAATTCATGGTATCTTGCCATAAACTGGAGTCGATACCTTGTATCGCTTCCTCATACGTAGCCGGCTCGTCTTCCTCAATAAGATTAATATCCACATGAGGTGAGATCAGAAACCCATACCTCTCAGGTTGTTTTCTGACTCTCTCTGACCTACGTGGTTCTTGTGTATTTGAAGATTGTGGTACAGTCTCATTCCTGATGGACTGTTCATGTTCCATTAAGGATTCTGTGCCAGGAACAGTATCACTCTGATTTTCATCAAGTTCTACTTTCTTCCCACTAATCACTGCATTTAGGAATTCCTTCTCAAAGAAAAACCGCATGTAGAGCAACAAATACTTTTTTCTCTTGTGGGTGATAGAAGTAATATCCTTTGGTTTCCCTAGGATATCCTACAAATATGCATTTATCCGATTTGGGTTCTAGTTTGGTACATTCCAAACATTTGACGTATGTCCAGCAACCCCAAATCTTCAGGAATGAGAAACCTGGTTTCTTTCCTATCCATATTTCATACGGAGTCTGTTGAACAGACTTTGACGGAACCTTATTTAAAATAAGTATTGCACTATTCAATGCATATCCCCAGAAGGAAATAGGTAGCTCTGTGCGACTCATCATAGACCTTACCATGTCTAACAAAGTTCGGTTTCTCCATCCGGAGACACCGTTTAATTGCGGTGTTCCTGGAGGAGTCCACTGTGAAATAATACCATTTTCTTTCAAGTAATCAAGAAACTCATTGCTTAAGTATTCGCCACCACGGTCCGACCGTAATGTCTTAATACTTTTGCCGGTCTGTTTTTCTATTTCGTGTTGAAACTCTTTGAATTTCTCAACGGTTTCCGACTTGTGTCTCATAAGATACACATAACCATAACGTGATGCATCATCCGTAAAGGTTACTAAGTATTCATATCCACCTCTAGCCTGGTGATGAGCGGAAAATATATCAATATTTACCGCCCCTTTTACTTAATATTTTGTTTAGTTTCTCGGGTTTGATGAACGTTTTGACGTGTTTTAGTTTATTTTGCAGATAAAATAATATTGGGACCCAATGAAATCATTAAGGATGAAATTTGGGTCAAATAAGGGCAAAAATTGGACTTGACATATTAATTTTGGAGATTGGAAACTTGAAAGAGCGTTTCAACGAAGTGCAGTTTTGGAAATTCCGGTTTTGCGCATCTGTCGTATTTTGGGCATAACCTCTTAATCCGATATCGGATTGAGCTGATTCACATTCCAGATTAAAGAAGACTCAAAGATCTACAACTTTGAAAGACAAAATAATTTTAAATTCTGAATATTTCATGCCCGAAATCGATGAACCATCCATAAGTGTGTTGTGTGTAATTATTAAAGTCATTTTCAATCATTTTGAAAGCAAAAAATAAATTAATAAATAAATAATAAAAATTATCAAATCACCACCAAAAATGATAAGCAATTATTGGAGCAATTAATAATGGATTTGGTGGATGATTTGATGGTGGCAAAATTTTGCCTATAAATATCAAGCCATTTCATTTGTAAATTTATACTTTCTTCTAAGGAATTCCTTAAGAATACTAAGAAGATTGTATCTTGTTTTTTTATTTACAGCTTTCAGTAATTAATTTCCGTTTTCGCACTTTATTTTCTTTACTTTTCAGTTTTTACTTTCCTCAATTTACTTTTACGCACAATACTTTTCTTTCTTTAATTTGCAGTTTTTACTTTTCAGTAATGAGGAGGTAACTCCTCTTTGCTGGGGTAAAAGGTAAAATTTATTACTAATATTTAGATTAATCTCCCTTAATTATAATATATAAACTAGTTAAAACCTGACTTAATGAGGATACCTCCATATTGGTCAGTTGGTAATTATTTAAATTGGTTTTAACCTGACTAAACTGGATACCGCCTGATTGGTCGGTTGGTAATTAATTATTAATTTGACTTAATCTTGATACCGCCTATATGGCTGGTTGGTAATTATCATGCAAAGTTAATATATTATATTAAAGGAGATATCTAAAATAGAAGTAATAAAAGTGGATCCTTTTACCTCAGCATTTTCTTTTATTGTACTTTTACTTTATTTACTTTTCAGCAATTTACTTTCAACATTTACTTTTCAGTAATTTACTTTCAGCATTTACTTTTCAGCATTTACTTTTCAGTATTTAATTTCAGCATTTACTTTCTGTCATTTACTTTTCAGCAATTTACTTTTCAGCATTTTACTTTTCAGCATTTTACTTTATATCTTTTATTTTATTTAAGTTTTTACTAGCCCTAGTTATGTGTCGTAACTAAGTTAGTTATACATGGTTGTGATGAATTCTAATATCACCGGTTTATAAGGGATTATTTTATAGTTTGGGTAATTTAAAGGTTTACTTATTAAGTCTTAAGCTTAATGCTTCTTGTTGTCTGATCACCAATAAGATTGATGTGGTAAATCTAAAATAAACTTGACAAAGGAATTTTAGGTTTCAGCCTTAGACTTAATAGCCCACGATCTTCCTTGATGATAGATAACCCTTTATTCCTTACATGATAGACATATACCTGTCGGGCGGGGGTAGCCATAATTTGAACTTAAACTTAATGAATCCAGGTAATTTGGTTGACATAGACATATGGTTCAATTGGGTTAACTGGGTATTTGCGTCTGACCATTGACAGAGGCTTTCGCATAATTTCGGGTTCCAGGTTAGTAAACCAATTTATTACACAAACATAAAATAATCAATTCATCTTTTAAAAGATATTAGAAAGATTCACAACCCTAGAGCTTTGAGTCTTTTGTTATTTTCCTTAGTATTTTCTTTGGTTTATTTTATTTATTTTAATTAAGGAAAACCACAATCAACCAACCAATCAAACAATCATTCTCTTCTCCCTATAATTAGATATCTGTAGACAGTAGAAATTAAGTCCTCGTGGGATCGATATTTTTATACTACTTGAACGATACGTGCGCTTGCGTTATACGTGTGTGTTTACGCTGGTCAAGTTTTTGGCGCCATTGCCGGGGACTTATTTTTCTTGAGTTATTAATTTTGAAGCTATCTAATTTACTTGTATCTAATTTTCTTTATTTTAATCTGTAATTTTTATTTCTTTCTTTTGTTTTCAGGTGATTAAAAAAATGGAACATTATTGGGAGATTGAAAGATTACGAGCTTTACTAGAAGAAGATACACCCCAAATCTGGGAGCAACAGTCCGGTTTTCTGAGGCCTATTGTCCAGCCCAACAACTATCATTGGATGCCACAACCAATCAATACCACATTTCCTAAACAAGATGCAATGGGGAGATGTGACATATGTAATGGTAACCACCCGAGAGATCATTGTGAGTACAACTACAATCCAGGGTGGCAGAGCTATCAAAATCCTTCATGGTATGAAGAACCATCATACTTTCCATCTTATCCACCATCCATCTACGATCTTCACCAAGAACCAGAACCATCAGAGGAAGATCAGTTGATTCACATGCTCAAAGATTAGTTCGAGGAACGGGAAGCTCAATTTGATGCACAAATTCAGAGTCAAGCGGTGTCTATATAGAGGATGACAGATCATGTTAGACAATTAACAGATAACTTGAATCACATATCTCACGGAGCAAATTCAAATAATACTGAAGAAGCCTTCGATTATCCTGGGATTCATCATGACATCATAACAGATGACGAGGCTGAGCAGTATCAAGAATCAGAGGTATCAGTTCAGGAGCCTGAACCAACAAAGTCTCAATTTTATTTTTATCATTCTGACTTTGACGAGGATAAAGAAGTTGAGCTATTTGTACCAACTGCACCAACAAAGGAGGATGAAACTTTTTTTCCTCCAAATGAAGATCTTGGAGCTTCCATTGCACAAATGTTTGAAGAAGATCTACCTGAGCCAATCATTTCACTCAGATCAGAGGATGAAGACCTAAAAATAGACATAACTTTACATCCTCAGATTGACACTTATGGAGCATGCATTTCACAGATGACGGATGAAGAATTGAATACGAAAATTTTAAAATACATCTGTGAAGAAAAGGTGGAGCAAGAAGCAGAGCAAATGGAGGAGCAAATGTCTGAAATTATTGAGAATCCAATGCATTCTGGCGAAACATCACTATTTTGGGGAGTACAAATCAAAGATATCACCTAGAAGCTTGACAGAATGGAACTCACATTCCAAGTCAAGCATCATACAAGACCTCCTGATTTTCTTTCTTTCTTTTTAGGAACAACTGGAGCAACAAAGGTTAAAAAGGTGGCACAAGCACTGAATGGGACAAAAGTCTTTTTACCCCTTTACCGTTGGAAGAGACCCTTCAAAAGCAACGCACACGAGATTATCTTTAATCGGACGTCCAAAACGACGTTGAAACCTCCTTGACGGATAGATTTCAGTCACGTCTGGCTGAAGACGAAAAATTTAGCGCTAGCAGGGAGGCAACCCATGCACTTTGTTGTAATTTCTATTTTTATATTTTGTGTATACATGTTGTAGAGTTTTTAATTTTGTGTGTTATTTTGTAGGGAAAAGCTCAACCAAAGCATAAGACAGAAGGAATGGTGTTTGGCAAAAATAAGAGATAATTCATTAGCGATGGTTGAGTAAGGAATGGATTCTTGAGACGCATCCTAATGAATTTATACTAAGCGAATTGTGTATTGTGTACACAATTCTGTTTCCTTAATTATTGCTTTGATTTGCTTTTCTGTTGTAATTATCTTTATTTTCGTAGACAGAATCCAGACTTTTTGACCGTTCACGATTTCTTTTATTATTTAGCTAACAATCGTCCTTTGGAAGATACTAGTGCTATTATTACTCACCCTTTTCAGATGTTATAAATTCAACTCATCATTGCACTTTTGAAGACATCCAGAGTAAAACATGGAAGCTACTTCAAGAAGACGAGTTGAAAACATCTGTGTGTTTTGCGGTACTAGTGTTGGTACTAAGCCACAATACGTAGAAGTAGCACATGAATTGGGTCGAGTCTTAGCTGCAAGGAATATGCACTTAATATATGGCGGAGGCAATCTTGGACAAATGGGGATCGTTTCAAAGGCCGTACAGGAAGGAGGCAGTCACGTTTTGGGAATCATCCCAAAACCCTTGACAGAAGCAAATCTTATTGAACCATCAAACAAATAGGAACTTATTGTGCCAGGTATGTCTAAACGACTGGTAGAAATGATTAACCGTGCTGATGCTTTTATTGCTTTGCCAGGTGGCTTGGGCACATTGGAGGAAATTTTTATAGTGTTATCTTGGGCGAACCTGACCATACACCAGAAACCAATTGGGCTGTTTAACGTTGATGGATTTTATGATTTTCTTTGTGTGTTTCTTGATGATGCTCGGAGAAATGGGTTCGTGTCAAAACCTTTAAAAGAACTCCTCTTTACTGTCAGAACTGCTCCGGATCTAATTGACCAAATCTTAGCCTATGAACCACAAATTGACCCTATCCTTTCAAAGATAAATTTTTCCGAGGACGATTGTGGTAAGAGGCGTCGGATTAATCTGGATCTTAACCTTTAATTTCCTGTAAAATTTCAGCTAACCAGGTATTATCTTCTAAACTCTTTTTCTACTATTTAAGACATTGGGGACAATGTCTCATTTAGGTTTGTGGGAGGGAATTAGTTGATCAGAACCTTGTTTTTAGTTTGTGTGTTGTTTTTTTTTTATTCCAAAATTTTTCGAAAAATACAAAAAAAAATGAAAATTTTTCAAAAATTACAAAAACATTTTATGTTTTGTGTTTTTATTTTGAATAAAAATGTGAAATTGGTAAGAGATAGTTGAGTAAGGAGTTTCCACTCCTGAGACGTATCTCAAACCTATTTCGGAACAAGTTAATTTTTGTTTATTTCATTTTAAATTATTTAATTTGTGAATTCTCCATAAAACTGACTAAAATTGATCTTCATATCCTCAGTTAGCAGATATTATCAACATACATAGTAACATACGGACATGAGCTAAAATTGAAAAGTTTGTAATATTCAGTGCTATAGTTTAATTGGAGGAAGCATCTCAAAAAGTGATGGAATAAAAAAAAACGTCTGAGATCCGTGTTATTAAGTCTGTAAGGGAGTTTTAACACCTAGTGCCATAAAACCAACTGGTTTGTGAGTCACTGGCCCAAAGCTCGCTACATGGATCAATAATGTTGCAAAAATATATATATATATATCTAAAGTCTGAGTAATTAAGGCCGTAGGGGTGTCTTAACACCTGGTGCCCTAAACCCAACTGGTTTGGGAGCCACCGACCCAACACTCGCTACATAGACGGAAGGTATTGTATATAAATAAAAAAAATCAAAAATCAATGAAAAAATCAGAAAAATTATTCCATTGCTATAAAAAGGTGTGAATTCTGATAAAACTTTAGGACAAAAAATATTACTCTCTTATCAAGTGCACTTGTGACTGTTGTGGGCAAAAATGAGTTGATTAATATTTTGTCGGCTGTGCATATGGAGAATGGTAAATATAATAGGAGAATTTACTTATTCGGTAATTTAGAAGGAAATAAAACAACTAGTAACTTGAAGTAGAAGTTTCACCTGATTAGTCACTAACTTCTTTATTCTATTTTCTCTTGTCTTTTTTCTTTTGTGTGCATTAGTTTCACTACCTTTTTACTTTTGTAAAATGTTTGTGGGTATCATTGTTGTAAACCCTCACGAGACTACAACTCGTCCACTAGGGACACCTAGGGGTTTAAAGGCTTGTTGCATATGCTAAATGCAACCGTGATCCCTACGAAAGTGGCTTAGTTTAATTTTAATTGTTTTTTGTATTTTATTTTTTTGTTTTGCTCGAGGAATAGCAAAATGTTAGGTTTGGGTTACATCAGCAGTGCAAATTTCCATATCATTTTTATACATAAAACACCCAGTGTTTCTAAATACAAAAGTATACCCACATTGGGCTAACATAGATACAGAAATAATATTCCTAGTCCAACTAGGTACATAATAACAGTCTGTAAGTTTAAGTACATGCCCCGAGGGCAGTTCCAAAACAAAAGTGCCAACGGCCAAAACGGCGACTCGTGTCCCATTTCCAACGCGGAGGTCAATCTCTCCTGAGGCCAGTCTCTTGCTAATATGTAGATATTGCACATCAGTACATATATGAGTACCACAACCAGAATCAAAAATCCAATTTTTAAAACTAGTAGTAGATATGTTTATATTTATAACAAACATACCTGAAGCCGGTGCCTTGCCCGCTTTGATTTCCTTCATGTGTGCCTTGTACTCGCGGCAGTCACGCTTCCAGTGACCCCGCTTCCTGCACTGCAGACATATATCTTGGGATTTGTTATTTCCCTTCCCCGAAGGTTTTGACGATTTGGCCTTGCCTTTCTTCTTCTTCTTCTTTACACCTCCAGTAGCCTTGGGCCAAGCCCTCGGAGTATAAGATATTGAAGTGAAATACGCCTCGCGCTTCTTGCCCTTAAGGAGTTCTTTTTCTACTTCGCGCAGTGTGGACATCAACTCTCCAAGAGTTTGGTCTTGGTTCAACATGTTGTAGTTCATGATGAACCCACTCCAAGTGTCGGGGAGAGACTGTAAGATCAAATCTACTGAAGTCTCAGCCTCGAAGACGATGCCCATCTGTCTGAGCTGCTCAATGTCAGCAATCATCTGTGACACATGGTGCTCAACAGACGTACCCTCTGACATGCGAGCGCGGAAGAGCTTCTTCTGTAACTCATATCTTTGCGATCTAAGATTATATCAGTGAAGATCATGCAACTTCGCCATCATCTCATAGGGATCCAATCCCTTGTTTTGACGACGGAATTGCGGAGTCATAGCAGCAAGCATTACCGATTGAGCAGTCGTGTTGTCATCGCTATGAGTCTTCCAAAGCTCTAGCTCAGGCAACTGATCAGGTCGGGGCTTAGGCCCAAGAGGTCTCTTTATAGTGTAGAGCAACTTCTAGGATCCCATAACAATTTTGAGATTCATATCCCAGTCTTGAAAGTTTGTGCCATTAAAGACATTATCACCCATGACAATATCTCTAATGCTTAACTTTCATGTCATCTTAACCGCAATAGTCAAACTATTCGATTAAGATGTATGGGTACAGTCTAACTGTTACAAGAAAAATAATAATATATTAGTCCAACTAATAAAATAATTGATGAAATAATTTGAAAGCGTGTAAAGCTAAATATTTGAACGAAATTGCAAATTCAATACTAGCCTCCCACTATTTTTCGGCGAGCCTCTAACCCTCTATTGAGTACTCGGGAAACCTAGTTTCTTAGTGGGCTAGGATCCCGTTAAATAACACACAACCTTGACTTTGGCCAACAAGTTGTATGATATTTAACTAGGTAGATCTCTAAGATCAATAAGATCTCATCCAATTCCTAGATCCGGTAGGTGGACCTCCAAGTCCGAAACATATATACAATATATATGCCAATATATCCAATATATTTTCCTAACCTTTTCCTCTGAATCAACTAAGCCTTGGATTTGGCACAACAAGCTTACTGATTCCAGTTAAGCGGAACCCTTTGACTTTGGAAAGCTTCGTAATCGATGTCGATGGATAAGAAGTTATCTTGACTTTGGCCAACAAATCACAACTTGGACAAGACATACGATATGGAACAAAGCCTTCATGAATCAAACACATCCGCAATGGACAAAGGTCTTGACTTTGGCCAACAAACCAGTGCCAATCTTGGATCTTGAGTAAGAATCACTCAATGGAAGGAAAACGCTTAATATTTATTGAGGGTTTTTCACGTAAATTGGCAACCTATTTAGTATCTTTGATTAGGTCTCATCATATACCCTTAAGTATGCATTCTAAAAGCATAATAAGGCGCGGAAAATAAATTAATAATGATATGCGGATGCATATCTCACAGATTGTTCCTAGAACAAATCACTCATTTTCCTCTCCCTGGCTAGCACTATTCTAACTTCTACCCAATTACATAATACAATTAGAGAAACCTCATTAACATTGAGGGGAATTAGGTCATAAGAGAATTACAAAGAATCGAGAGATAAGGCTGGACACGCAGGTCCAATTTAATAAATTCTAAATTTACAACAATTTCCAAAATTGCCATTTCCCTTATAATATCCATCTGATATACATTATTCATTCAACACATTCATGTATTCACACAAAGCATGTTATTCAATCAATCTAATCCAATTAATTAATCTTTGAATAAAGTGATCATCCAATATTCAAACAACGATTTGATTTGCGCGAGTCCAACTCGTTTAAGAATAAGTACTCAAAGTACGAATTCTTGAATTATATCGAACTACAATTTAAATCTAATTTAATTCGTATTCAATACTAATTCTATATTTAATTCCAAATTAAATAATTACACTTTTAATGCGCCTTTACGACTTAGATTCCAAATCTAATCTAAATGGGTCTCAAAGCCCAATTAACATCCAATGTCATTTAATTAATGTCCAATGGGCTTTCAATTAATTTCTTAAGGCATGGACTTTGGTCAATATGGGTCAAACCCAAATACCAAAGCCCAATTAAGGAATCAACCTATTTGCCAAGAAACCAATTTCGGCCCATTAGGCCCAATTAAACATAAAAGACCCATTTGTCATATTTGGACTTAATGGAATGGTTTAGGCCCAATTTGGATCCAATCCAATTGACCTAAACCAACTTGGCCCAACCAAGCCCATTAGGCCCAAATACAACATTATAAGCCCAATTATAAATTAAGCCCAACTAATTAAATTCTAAAATTCCAAATTTCATAATTTAATTAATTAAAGTGTATTACATTAATTAATTATCTAAATTAACATTTCCAAAATATCAATTTAATCAATTAATCATGCTTATTCATCATCAATACATGTCCAACATTATCGAAACAAAAATCATCTCATTTACATGCTATTAGGCTCACGGCATTTAGCGATTTTTTAAAACTGATTTCGATTTCAATCCAATTAAATCATAAATCAATTTATCTCAAGTCTTTAAACTCATCCAATGATCAAAAAACAAAAAAATACCATGACCTAGGGTTTATATTGTATTCGGCCTTCATACCCAAATTGGGGAAAATAATCCAATTAATTTTTCATCAATTTGATCACATATAACTCCAAGTTATCCATATACAAGCATACTCAAACAAACAATTTGGTTAAATCATGCTCAAATCAAATTTACCCAAATTTTAGTATATAAACCCTAATCAATTTCATGCTCAAATAGGCTCTAATACCATTGTTGGGTTTCTAAAGTGTCCCAAGATCATTTTAAGCAATGAAATCAAGTGAATACTCAAAGAATAATAGCGGAATTAAACTTACTTTGATCGGATTTTGGAGGTGTTGAACAAAAAACTTTTGCTCCTTTGAGACGTCTCCAAGCTTCCTCTTTGAAGTAGAAATCCAAGCTCCAAGCTTAATGGTGATTCCAAGCTCAAAGGTTGGTTTCCCTAACACCTTATATGATTCCTTGATGTGTGCTAGCACTTAGAAAATTGCAACAATTCTTCATTTGCTCTTGATGAATTCGGCCAAGCCAAATGGGAGAGAAAAAACTGCACTTTGTCGTGAGGGAGAGAGAGAGAGATGAAGTTGTGTTGTTGACTTGTGTATTTGATATTCAAAAAATAAAATGATATACCAAATCTCAAAATTTGGTAAAAGTCATCCCCATCATTATACACAAATGTGTCATACAAGTCACCATCATTCCTTCACCAAAACCCATCACCAAAAAGTAATTAAAGTGACAAGTGATGTGACATGTGGGCCCCACTAAATTCAAAATCTGAGTGGGCCCGCAAACACTCCAAATTAATGATTTTTCCGCAAACTAATCGGGTTCGTTAATTCCAAATTAACAACTTTTCAGTTGCGACGTAATTAAATCAAAATTAATTAAAAATTATGCCAAACAAAATTACTATTCACGTCGCTCGCGAATTAATTCTAAATTAATTCGTTTCCCCGAATTAAAATCCAATTTCAATTCCGCGTCGAAATCTAATTTCGTTTATATATCGAATATATTATTTTATCGATTAATTCCAAATTAATCGTTCTCTCTCTTCAAATAGTATTTTATCCTTGATAAAATCTCAATGTAATTAATCCTAGATTAATTATGTTCGAATCATATGTCCAGTATCGAACGTCACATGCAAGGCTTGAGGCTGGAATAGTGTTTGCCCCGTACGAAGCATATGTCGAATCACAAGCAATTAGTCTCTTTAATCGGATAATCATGACCATGTCATATTATCCCGATGGTTGCAACCAATTAGAGTATCAGTTCTGTATCCCTACATGATCATCATCTCCATATGACTGAAGTGATACTTCCATCTTGACATCACACCCAATACACTACGATTCTCAATAAACCCATAGAGGCGTACACAGAACTTGTTAAAGTCCTGGATGACCAAAACCAAAGCGTATTGATTGTCGCAAGTACTAGCGATGCAAGTCTCAGGTTAAGACCAAATACACCTACCCTGATGCGGATTCCCATAGACACATAGTCATACTACCAATGGGATTCAGCGGGGTCTATCCAGAGCGAAGCTGTTTCCGTACCATCGGTAAACACAACCTCCTATCACACTTGCATAAGTATCCAATACTTAAATATATGAGAACTATGCTGTTACGCTTCCATAACACGCACAAGTGCAATACTAGTCTATTCCGCATTGTCGATTCCAGTCTCGATAATACTACGACTAGGGATATTTAATGATTAAACAGTTAAGGATTGATACTGTCTCATATCTTGTAATCCAGAACTAATCATAAGGACTTTTATCATTTATATATTAAAGTAATCAAATTATAAAATGATAAAATGCAATTTCCATTGTCACATAGTTAATTTGTACAAAAACCACAATGTCTTTTACAAATAGTGACGCTATGGGTCATAATTGTCTAACAACTTTCTCGTTCTTCTATCTCAAATATGTGACTTCAACTCCTTGTTGTGTGTTTTCTCTCTGTTTTCTCCCATTTTAGGGTTTAGACGAGTTTATGTTTATATAGGAAAGTTCTGGAGTCCTTATACGCATAAAACACGACTGAATTAAGGTTCTGGGACTTTACCGGGGTGCCACGGCATCGAAAAGTGGCGTTGCGGTGCCCAACTCGCGGGACAATTGTATGGGGGAAGAATTTGAGGAGGCGTTACGGTGCCAGTGCAATTTTCTGTTGGACAATTATGACCCATAGCGTCACTATTTGTACAGATCACGGTGTTTTTGTACAAATTAACTATGTGACAAAGGAGATTGCACTCTTATCATTTGTGATTAGATCACCTAGATATATAAATGATGAGAGGTCCATATGATTTGTTCCTGGACAGAGAATGATATGAGATAGTATCAGTCCACGAAGGATAAATCATTAAATATCCCTAGTCAGAGTATTATCGAGATTGGACATCGATAAATACGTAAAAGACTAGTATTACACTTGTGCACGTTTGTGAGGGCACAACGGCATAGTTCTCATATATTTGGGTATAGGATACTCATACAAGTGTAATAGGAGGTTGTGTTTTACCGATGGTACGGGAAACAGCTTCGCTCTGGATGGACCCCCCGCGGAATCCCATTGGTAGTATGACTATGTGTCTATGGGAGTCTGCAATCAGGGTAGGTGTATTTGGTCTTAACCTGAGACTTGCACCGCTAATACATACGACAATCAATATACTTTAGTTGAGGTCGTCCAAGGCTTTAACCGGTTCGGTGTACGCCGATGCTGGGTATATTGAGAATCGTAGTGTGTTGGGTGTGATGTCAAGACGGAAGTGTCACTCCAGTCATATGAAGATGTTGGTCATGTAGGATACGGAACTCGTTCTCTTAAATGCTCGAACTATCGGGATATTATGACAAGGTCATGAATATCCGATTATAGAGACTAGTTACCAGACATCCGATATGTGCTTCGTACAGGGAAGACACAATTCCAGCCCCAGGCCTAGCACGTGAACATCCGATACTGGACAGAAATATGCAATACTACGGTATACTACGCTTGATATAGATCACATATTCCAATAAGGATATTTCCGGAGAATTGGGTAGGCATGGCGCTTTACTATAAGCCAACCTTGTCTTGTAAATCGGTATAAACGTAGTACGAGGTACTTACGTGTTCGGATAATCCGACGACCGTATTTACTGCCAACATATCCGGCGATCTCATGGGTCGCTTCCCGAAGATTCACCGATGACGTATAACTCGCACTTTATTAATCTGGGATTAATTAGAAGAGAGAGAAAATTAATCTGGGATTAATTGAGGAGATATTTTATCTGGGATAAAATATTAATTAAAGAGAGAGAACGATTAATTTGGAATTAATCGATAAAATAATATATTTGATATATTATGCGAAATTGGATTTCGAGGCGGAATTGAAATTAGATTTTAATTAGGGCGAACGAATTAATTTAGAATTAATTCGTTAGCGACGTGAATAGTGATTTCGCTAGGCGTAATCATTTAATTATGACGCGACGGAAAATTCGTTAATTTAGAATTAGCGAACCCGAGCTCGGGATTATTTGCGAGCGCATTCGTATTTCGAATTCGAGTGCGGCACGCAAGTCAAATCGAGCGTCAAATCCCTAGTCACATCAAGCGTCAAATCAAATGTCACTTTGAGTGATGTGACAAATTGTCACTTGATTTGAGTGATTGATGTAGAAGTTGAAAAGCAACTTTTGCTTTTGCTTTTGACTTTAGCATTTAAGGAAAAGTAAAAATTTGGTAAATGGTTTTAATATTTTGGAAAATATAAAAAGCCAAATACAATTTTTTCTTTTCACTTTTTCTCTCTCTCTCTTTTACGGTTTCCATGAAACCATTTTTCCCTCTCTTTTCTCTCTTCTCCCTCTCACGCTTGGAGCCGAATTTCTTCTCAAAATTTTCTGGTTTGACCGAATAAAATGAGAAGCAAGGAAGATGAAGAAGTGCTAGCACACCTTGGGTTATACATAGGTGATAGGGAAACGAATTTATGAGCTTGGAATCCATTCTTGGAGCTTGAAGCTTGAAGCTTCAATGGAGGTCTTCAATGGCCAATTTTGGAGGAGCCAAAACAGAACAAAAATGTGTAGTCCAGCAGCTCAAGGAGCACAAAACCGAGCTTCAACAAGGAGGAAAATGGGTTTTGTTCTTCCTAGCATCAAACCATTCAATGTGAGTATGTATTCCGCCTTACTCCTTGAAGTATTCATGCGTTTTTTCTTGCTTGTTTGATGATCCTTGGACCTAATAAGAAACCAACAATGGTATCAGAGCTTTGGACAAACATGAAAAATTTTAGGGTTTGAAATTGGGTAAAATCAATTGAAGCATGATTTGGTTGAATTGATTGATTAAGTATGCTTGTATGTTGATTAATTGAAGTTGTGTATGTTCAATTTCATGAAATTGGATTGGATCCATTTTTCCCCAAATTTTTGGAGTAGGCCGAAAATGATGAACCCTAATTTCTTGGTGATTTTTGTTTGTTTGATCATTGATGACTTAAAACAAGTGGGTAATGTTGTTTTGAAGTTCAATTGGATTGAATTTTGATTTGGAACAATTTTCCCCAAATTAAAGGGCTTGGCCGAATATATTGAACATTTGAAATTCATTGTGTTTTTTGATTTTGATTCATTGGATGAGTTGAATTGATTTGGGAAATGATGATTGTGGATTCAATTGGATTGAAACCGAATCGGATTGGAAAAACCCCCTAATTGCGAGAATAAAGTAGCATGTATTGGGTTTGATTTTGATGAATTGTGTTGGACACTATTTGATATTAAAGTGCATGATTAATTACGCTAATTGATGTTTTAGGAATGTTAATTGGGTGATTAATTTTGTATTACACTTAGGTTAATTAATATGGAATTTGGAATTTTATAAGTTAATTAATTTGGGCTTATTTTGGAAATTGGGCCTTAAAAGGTTGTAATTGGGCTTTTGGGCTTGGTTGTACCAAGTTAGGTTTAGGCCAATTTGGTTGGATCCAATTGGGCCCAAAACCGCATCCAAAAAGTCCAATTATGACATAATGGACCATAATTATTTAATTGGGCCTAATGAGCCAAAAGTAATTTAAAGGCTTATGGGGTAACTCCCGGATTGGACCTTGGTTATCGGTTTGACCCGAGTTGACCAAAAGTCCACGCCTTATAGAAATTAATTAAAAGCCCATTGGACTTTAATTAAATAAACATTAGATGTTAATCGGGCTTAGAGACCCGTTGCGATTAAATTTGGAATTTAAGTCGTAAAGGTTCATTAATAAAAGTGCAATATTTAATTTAGAATTAAATAGTGAATTAGTATTAAATACAAATTGAATTGGATTTAATTTTGTAGTTTAATTTAATTCAATAATTCGTACTTTGAGTACTTATTCGCAAAACGAGTTTGACTCGCGCAAAAATCAAATCGTTGTTTGAACATTGGATGATCACTAATTATCAAATTAATTAATTGGATTAGATTGATTGATAACATGTTTGTATGAATACATGGTTGTGATGCATGAATAATGAATATCGGATGGATATTAGTCGGGTGGGGCAATTTTGGAAATTGTGTAATAAATTTGATTTATTAATTGGACCTGCGTGTTCAGCCTTATCACCTCTATTCTCATTGTATTTCTCTTCTCACCTATTCCCCTCAATGTAAATGAGGTTTCTTTAGAAGTGTAGTGTAACGGGTAGAAGTAATACAAGTGCTAGCTTGAGAGAGAAAGAGAGAGATTTGATCTAGAATCAATGTAAAATATCCATCCGCATATCATTATTATTTTATTTCATATGCACTTTATTATGTGTTTAGAATGCATGTTTAAGGGTGTATGATGATGAGACATTAACAAAGATAATAAATTGGTTGCCAATTTGCACGCGAAAAACCCTCGCTCAATATTAAGCGTCTTTCCTTCCATTGAGTGATTCTCACTCAAGATCCGAGACGGCATTGGTTTGTTGGCCAAAGTCAAGGCCTTTGTCTGTCGAAGATATGTTTGAATCACGAAGGCTTTGTTCCATGTCAGTGTCTTGTCCAAAATGTGGTTTGTTGGCCAAAGTCAAGACCATTTCTTGTCCATCGACATTGATTACGAAGCTTTCCATGGTCAATGGGTCGCGCTTGACTGAGATCACTAAGTTTGTTGTGCCAAAGCCAAGGCTTACTTGATTCAGAGGAAAAAGGTTAGGTAATACATTGGATGTATTGGCATATATAAGATATATGTTTTGGACTTGGATGTCCCCCTACCGGATCTAGGAATTGGATTGGATCCAATTGATCTTAGAGATCTACCTAGTTAATTATCATACAATTTGTTGGGCAAAGGTAAGATTGTGTGATATTTAACAGGATCCTAGCCCACTAGGAAACACGGTTTCCCGAGTACTCGACAGAGGGTTAGAGGCTCGTCGAAAAATAGTGGGAGGCAAGAATTGAATTTGCAATACTCGTTCAATTACTTGCCATGCGCGCTCATTCAAATTATTTCGTCGTTAGATTAAATGTTAGTTGGACTGATATTTAAATTGTTGTTTTAATTAACAGTTGGACTGTATTATAGTTGATTATATATAATTGGATTATATTCATCAATATATTTGAATTAATTAATTTCAGTTTACAATTGATTTTATAATTGGATTATAGTAATCAATGTAATTGAGGTTAATTAATTTAAATTATATTTGATTATATATTTGGACTATTATAATCATTATAATTAATAGTACCACAAATCGTTGATTAAATAGTTGGACTATTAGAATCAAGATATAAATAAATGAAAGATTAGTGTTTAAGACATAATCCTGGGTGAAAATGTATTTAAACGACTTTAATTTTCAAATTGGGAATAAATTTCAGGATGGTCCTGGAAAAATAATAAGTTATTTTATTTGATAAAATAATATATTATGCCTAAAGCCCGGAGTTAAGAAAATAAGTGGAACATGATATTTGGAATATTCATGTAATGATAACTTTAGTGCTTAATCAATAATACTTGTCATATAGACTCCTTAATTTCTTTATCAGAACTAAGGATTAGATTCTTAAGGTATGATATTGAAATTGAAGGATATTCAAAGATTAGATCTTAGAAGTACTTTTAAAAATACAATAAATAATTCTTGGAGAATTAATGACTATTCTCAAGGAGACAAAGTCAAAGTTTGCAATTAGGCAAGTAGTGCAAGGCACACCTTACTTCAATATTCTAGAAACCCGAGGCTTGGCCAAAAGGCTACCGGATTATTGAAAATGGCAAAGGCAAAATCATTATTATCTTCTAGGAAGATAAAAGGACATATCCCAAGAAGGAATTGAAGACGAGCAAGGCTCTGACTTCAAAATGATTGTCATAATATGTTCACGCTAGTATTAAAATTAGATTTTAGATACTTAGTGTGGTACATAAAATATATATATTGATGTTCAGAATCTGCTTTGAACATGATACTGACTTCGATTGAGATTATCTGCGAATTGAAACGGGACGAAAGTCATTGTTTTAACCGTAGATAGCCAAATTTAGGAACTACCTTTGGGTATTTACCTAAATTGGAACTGTTATAATGTAACTAGTTTGACTAGAAACATTATCTTCATATCGCGTATAACGCTGTGGGTGTACCTTTATATTCTAAAACACTAAAGTGTTCATTATATAAAGATGATATTGAGATAAACACATTAGATGTGAATAACATAATTTATATTTTGAATATAAATAATATCTCAAATATATAACATGACAAATAAATAGCTCAAACTGGTTTTGATCAATTAAGAAACTTAATTGTGGCATAGTTGTCAGGGACACTATTAAACAAGACTCGTATATCCGCACTTTGAAGACTTGGCGAGTGGTTACCAGGACTAATTTGATTATTCAAATAAAGTCTACGAATCTAGTTTATTGGGCAAAGCGCCTAAAACACTATTTACTTGGTAAAAGTGTCAGTGCACCAATAGTTAGCCCTAGTTCATAGTGAAGCAAGTGGGCCCATGTCTAGCTAGGCTAGATATGGATATGAATATTTCGTGACCTTTACGGATGTGGCATCGCGTATGGTTATGTGTTTCTTTTGAAACACAAATCGGAAACTTTCAAGTTTCGACACGAAATAGACAAACAGATCGGCTAAAGTATTAAACCGCCACGGTAAGACCGTAATGGAAAATACTTAAGCAATAAGTTTCTAGTATACTTGAAAGAGTATAGTATTCTTTCAAATGAGGACTCCTCCCGGAACACGTCAGTTAGACGGTGTGTCCGAACGGGATTAACCGAATTTTGTTAGACATGATAAGGTTAATCACGAGTCGCTCTGAGCTACCATTTCATTCAACGGATACGCTAAACAGTGCAGAACTTATTTAGAATAAGGTTCCAAAAATATTTGTTTGACAGATAACATATTAGATATAACGGGAAAGAAACCGAGTTTCTCATTCTGATAAATTGGGTATGCTAGGCATATGTTTGGATGATACCAAACAAGAACCCAAATAGGATAAGTGCGAAATGTTGGTTATCCTAGGGATACTATAAGTATTGTACTTATACACCTCACAAGAGAACAATTAGATTGTTGCTCACCATGCGGTTTTCCTTAGATGAATATCGATATACAGTGGTAAGTGGGAGGATAGTAAGACTCGATGAAAATCGGAGTAATACTGTTCAAGGCACCGAACCTTAATGGAACACAAATAGTTCATCAAGGATGAAACATTTACTATTAATCTTCGAATACACAAGAACCGCGTAAGTCGGAGAGAGTCAGAAAACAACCTTGGTATTGGTTTCTGATCTCACCTCATAAAGATGTCTATCTTATTGAGGGATACCAACTGACTACGTATGAGAAAGTGATACAAGGTATCGTCCACCCTTATTATGACAAAGTGTCATGAGTCCCAATGGATTCCATGTAAATTAACCAGTTTGGATACTAGTTAATGTACCACAAGGCATTGTGCCTATTGGTACTTTATGAGTCTTCAAGGAAGACGTACATGGATGGCAACATACCAACGTACTAAGCTAGGCTTGTAGCGGAAAGGTATCGTTACCAACATTGTGTTGATTACGATTCAACTTTTACCTGTTGCCACGGTAGATCCATTTGGATAATGTTTGTTATTCGATCCATGTTTGGATTGAAGCAAGCACTAGGTTCTTGGAACTATCGTTTTGATATAATCATAATGATTTATGATTTAATTCAAAAAAAAAATTCTTGTGTATATAAGAAGGTTGCGGGAGCGCACTGACAGTGGCTGTCCTATATAAAATAATGATAATACGTCATTTCTTGGAAATGATATTTCCATAATAAAATAAACTATCGGCGAAAGGTTGGCTTTCGAAATACTCTCCGAGAAACCGTATATTGAAAAATGTACATGACCTGGTGTCTCATACGCTTTGAGCATATGGATTCACAAACAGGCCAATCCGAGTGATAGTCACTGGATTGATGTTAAGAACATCCGTTAGTATTCAGAGAACTAAGGATGTTGTCTTAGTCTATGGAGAAGGAGGAGAACTTGAAGTGACTGGGGTCACTATAGCAAGTTTCCTAAACCGATAAAGACGACTAAAATTCACAAACGGTACTATACAGTTTGAATAATGGTACAGTGAGCTGGAAATCTTCCAAGCAAGATACTATTACCGAATAAACAACAAATGCGGGTTAATTGCAGCAGCTGAAGCAGCAATAGAAGCCGTCTGGGTCAATAACAAATCTAATTAGATTAGATATAGTTTTGTTAGCAGCTGAGCTAGGCGTCAGCACAGGCTAAAGAATTAAGGTCTCATCAATGATCCAGATACATACTTCGATATTCATCTGATTCGTTCGGATCATACATCGTGGTGATGTGATGATCGAATAAATCGCATCAGAAGATAATCATGGAAATCCGCTGACGAAAGCATTTCTCAGCAATTTGAGCCAACCGTACATAGTTCGGGTGTCAAAGACTCGAGTGACTGGCTATAGGCCAAGTGGGAGATTGTTGGACAATTATGACCCATAGCGTCACTATTTGTACAGATCACGGTGTTGTTGTACAAATTAACTATGTGACAAATGAGATTGCACTCTTATCATTTGTGATTAGATCACCTAGATATATAAATGATGAGAGGTCCATATGATTTGTTCCTGGACAGAGAATGATATGAGACAGTATCAGTCCACAAAGGATAAATCATTAAATATCCCTAGTTAGAGTATTATCGAGATTGGACATCGATAAATACGTAAAAGACTAGTATTACACTTGTGCACGTTTGTGAGGGCACAACGGCATAGTTCTCATATATTTGGGTATAGGATACTCATGCAAGTGTAATAAAAGGTTGTGTTTTACCGATGGTACGGGAAACAGCTTCGCTCTGGATAGACCCCCCGCGGAATCCCATTGGTAGTATGACTATGTGTCTATGGGAGTCTGCAATCAGGGTAGGTGTATTTGGTCTTAACCTGAGACTTGCACCGCTAATACATACGACAATCAATATACTTTAGTTGAGGTCGTCCAGGGCTTTAACCGGTTCTGTGTACGCCGATGCTGGGTATATTGAGAATCGTAGTGTGTTGGGTGTGATGTCAAGACGGAAGTATCACTCCAATCATATGGAGATGATGGTCACGTAGGATACGGAACTCGTTCTCTTAAATGCTCGAGCTATCGGGACATTATGACAAGGTCATGAATATCCGATTATAGAGACTAGTTACCAGACATCCGATATGTGCTTCGTACTGGACAGACACAATTCCAGCCCCAGACCTAGCACGTGAACATCTGATACTGGATAGAAATACGCAATACTACGGTATAATACGCTTGATATAGATCACATATTCCTATAAGGATATTTCCGGAGAATTGGGTAGGCATGGCGCTTTGCTATAAGCCAACCTTGTCTTGTAAATCGGTATAAACGTAGTACGAGGTACTTATGTGTTCGGATAGTCCGACGACCGTATTTACTGCCAACATATCCGGGGATCTTATGGGTCGCTTCCCGAAGATTCACCGATGACGTATAACTCACACTTTATTAATCTGGGATTAATTAGAAGAGAGAGAAAATTAATCTGGGATTAATTGCGGAGATATTTATGGGATAAAATATTAATTAAAGTGATAGAACGATTAATATGGAATTAATCGATAAAATAATATATTCGATATATTATGCGAAATTGGATTTCGACGCGGAATTGAAATTAGATTTTAATTCGGGCGAACAAATTAATTTAGAATTAATTCGTTAGCGATGTGAATAGTGATTTCGCTAGGCGTAATCATTTAATTACGACGCGACGGAAAATTCATTAATTTGGAATTAGCGAACCCGAGCTCGGGATTATTTGCGAGCGCATTCGCATTTCGAATTCGAGTGCGGCACGCAAGTCAAATCGAGCGTCAAATCCCTAGTCACATCAAGCGTCAAATCAAATGTCACTTTGAGTGATGTGACAAATTGTCACTTGATTTGAGTGATTGATGTAGAAGTTGAAAAGCAACTTTTTCTTTTGCTTTTGACTTTAGCATTTAAGGAAAAGTAAAAATTTTGTAAATGGTTTAAATATTTTGGAAAATATAAAAAGCCAAATACAATTTTTTCTTTTCACTTTTTCTCTCTCTCTTTTACGGTTTCCATGAAACCCTTTTTCCCTCTCTTTTCTCTCTTCTCCCTCTCACGCTTGGAGCCGAATTTCTTCTCAAAATTTTCTGGTTTGACCGAATAAAATGAGAAGCAAGGAAGATGAAGAAGTGCTAGCACACCTTGGGTTATACATAGGTGATAGGGAAACGAATTTATGAGCTTGGAATCCATTCTTGGAGCTTGAAGCTTGGAGCTTCAATGGAGGTCTTCAATGGCCGATTTTGGAGGTGCCAAAACAGAAGAAAAACGTGCAGTCCAGCAGCTCAAGGAGCACAAAACCGAGCTTCAACAAGGAGGAAAATGGGTTTTGTTCTTCCTAGCATCAAACCATTCAATGTGAGTATGTATTCCGCCTTACTCCTTGAAGTATTCATGCGTATTTTCTTGCTTGTTTGATGATCCTTGGACCTAATAAGAAACCAACATTTTCTGGTATCACCAACTCTGCGTTTCCACTCTTCCCGCGTGCTTTCGATGCGTCCGTAAAGTCCCGAAACACGTGCAATTGCTCCAAGATTCATGTTCCATTGCTTCTTTATAATCAGACATAAAATAAACTATAATTAAGATCAAATACTTGATAATAAAGCCGAATTAGCGATTTAAAGTATAATTTCATGCACTTATCAATAACGTAGCACGTAGAGCCCATGCGCTGGATAGAATGTCAACCCCGTCTCTCAGAGTTTTCTATTGTGCTGTCCCGACCCTTCCTAGTAGTAACAGAACCTCAAATCTTGATTTTCGTGTAATTCATTGTTATTTTCGATTTTTTTATATATGTATTTCAAAAACGTAATTAGCCTTGAAATGTGATTAATTTACTTCCTTAGGCTATTTAAATAGTTGTTATGTGATTGGAAGAGAATTATGAACTTAATAGGAAAATATAGTCAAGTGAGAATATGTGCGAGAAATTATTGCAGGCCCATGATTTGGACTAATGATATTGAATTGATATATGGATATGTGTATATTGAGATTTGAGTATTGTTGTAAGTTTGATGAGGATAAATTGTATAATAGAAGTCTGTATTGTAGACGAAACTCTACCGAAATCCCTTAAGATTACAAGAGTTTTTAAGTCACGATTTTTACATATTCTTTCATTTACTTTTTGTTAGAGTCATGTTCCTTACGACAGATTCTTATGTCTCTTTAGGTGATCGAGATAACATTGGCGGGGACACTCTTGCTACAAAGTCTATTTTCTCAATAGTACAGCTCGTTAGGTGTGGATAAGCTTGTAACATTGATATTTTTCTATAGTATATGGTTATATTTGTTTTCTCAAAATGAATTTTAAGTATGCATTAAATGGTTTAGTTTTATAAAATTTATATTTTGCTATAAAAGAAAGGAACAGATTTTGATTATGTTAGAAAGCATGAGTTTGTAACATATGAAAATGCTTGCATGACTTTTGAGATAAATTGACATATGTTTTTAGAAAATGATTTTTATGATAAGATACATTTTGTGTACATTTACGTGCCAGATATATTTTTCATGAGATAACGTCTCACACTGTCAATTTTTCTTTTGATGCCAATTATTGCCGTGGGAAAGTCCCATATTACAAGTTTTTTCATTATGTCGCGAGTATGTATATAGATGAATGAACTATTTTGTTTTATACAAAGTATTTTTTTGTAGAATGAGATTTATGTGAAATAAGATTTGTGATTTTCAGGAAATATTTTATACACCAGTTTATAGATTTATGTATTTATTTATATTATGAAATACTTATTCGATTCGCTTTGTTACCTGTTAATCCATGGCACTAAATTGTAATCCATTGCACTAAGCGTAAACATACTACTTACTTCATTTTACAGGTTTAGAAGATTAGTAAATCATACATTTCATTTTTTGCTATTTCTTCATCATATTCTGTTATAGAGAAAGGTTATGCCAATAGTAGAGAGTCTTTTGTTGGGAAATCTCTAAGTCCCGAGGATCGAATCAAGCATAGAAACAACATGTGAATACATCGAGGAAGTTGCGGAATACTAACAATGATCGGTTGAGCGATGCAGTGAAGAACAAAAACTTTTTAAGCCCTTTGAGATGGCTCCAAGGCTCTCGGCTTCACTGGTTTTTCTTCTCCATTTTCGGTCCATGTGTGGTTCCATCAAGCTCCAAGCTTTAGTTGAAATTCCATGCTCACATGTGTGGTTTCCCTATCACCTTCGCAAGACTCCATTGTGTGCTAGCACTCTTGATTTTGCAACAAAATCTTCATCTTTGTTTTTGGCACATTCGGCCAAGCCAAATGGAAGAAAAGGAAATGGCCATTCGGCCAACAAAGGAGAGAGGAGAAGCATAAGGCCCTTAGCCGAATCCAAGAGGAAGAGAGAGATAAAGTATGTTGGTTTATTTTGGCTTGTGTATCTAATACACAAAAATTAAAATCAAAAAATTGTAAAAGCATTTCCAAAAGTCAAATACAATTTTGGAGCCAAAAGCATTTAATGTTTTCCAACCACTTCCATCAACTATTCACATCAATCACAAGTGACATGTTGTCAATCACTCAAAGTGACTAGACATCACATCAATCAAAGTGACTAATGATTTGACGCTAGATGTGACTTGTGGCCGCACTTGAATTCGAAATGCGAGTGCGTCCGCAAACACTCCCGGGCTCGGGTTCGCTAATTCCAAATTAACGAATTTTCCGTTGCGACGAAATTAAATCTAATTTAATTAAATAACTTTGCCTAGCAAAATTACTATTCACGTCGCTGACGAATTAATTCTAAATTAACTCATTCGCCCGAATTAAAATCTAATTTCAATTCCGCGTCGAAATCTAATTTCGTATAATATATCAAATATATTATTTAATCGATTAATTCCAAATTAATCGTTCTCTCTCTTTAAATGATATTTTATCCCAGATAAAATATCTCCGCAATTAATCCCAGATTAATTTTCTCTCTCATCTAATTAATCCCATATTAATACAGTGCGAGTCATACCTCATCGGTGAATCTTCGGGAAGCGACCCATGAGATCCCTGGATATGTTGGCAGTAAATTCGGTCGTCGGACTATCCGAACACGTAAGTACCAAGTACTACGTTTATACCGATTAACAAGACACGATTGGCTTTTAGCAAAGCGCCATGCCTACCCAATTCTCCAGAAACATGCTTACAGGAATAAGCGATCTATATCAGGCGTAGTATATGTAGTATTTCGTATCTCGATCCAGTATCAGATGTCATGTGCATGGCCTGAGGCTGGAAATGTGTCTGCCCCGTACGAAGCACATATCGGATCTCTGGAAACTAGTCTCTATAATCGAATAAACATGACCAAGTCATAATATCCCGATAGCTGCATCATTTAAGAGAACCAGTCTCGTATCCTACGTGACCATCATCTCCACTATGACTGGAGTGATACTTCCATCTTGACATCACACCCAACACACTACGATTCTCAATATACACAGCAGAGGCGTACACAGAACCTGTTAAAGCCCTGGACGACCTAAAACCAAAGTATATTGATTGTCGCAAGTATTAGCGGTGCAAGTCTCAGGTTAAAACCAAATACACCTACCCTGATTCGGACTTCCATAGACACGTAGTCATACTACCAATGGAATTCTGAGGGGGTCTATCTAGAGCGAAGCTGTTTTCCATACCATCGGTAAAACACAACCTCCTACTACACTTGCATGAGTATCATATACCCAAATATATGAGAACTATGCCATTATGCCCTTACAACGCGCACAAGTGTAATACTAGTCTATTCTGCATTATCGATGTCCAATCTCGATAATACTCTGACTAGGGATATTTAATGATTAAACCTTCGTGGATTGATACTTTCTCATATCATCTTAATCCAGGTACTAATCATAAGGACCTTTCATCATTTATACATCTTGGTGATCTAATCACAAATGATAAAAGAGCAATTTCCTTTGTCACATAGTTAATTTGTACAACAACACCATGATCTGTACAAATAGTGACACTATGGGTCATAACTGTCCAACAATCTCCCACTTGGCCTATAGCCAGTCACTCGAGTGTCCTACACCCGAACTATGTACGGTTCGCTCAAATTTCTGAGAAATGACTTCCGTCAGTGGATTTGCATGATTATCATCTGATGAGATTTATTCGATCTTCACATCGCCACGATGTATGATCCGAACGAATCAGATGAATATCTAAGTATATATTTGGATCGTTGATAAGACCATTAATTCTTTAGCCTGCGCTGAAGCCTAGCTCAGCTGCTAACAGAACTATATCTAATCTAATTAGATTATTATCGACCCAAATGGCTTCTATTGCTGCCTCAGCTACATCAATAACCCACGTTTGTTGTTTATTCGGTAACAGTATCTTGCTTGGAAGATTTCCAGCTCACTATTCCATTATTCAAACTCTATAGTACCGTTGTTGCGACTTACATTCGTTTATGTCGGTCAGGAAACTTGCAGCAGTGAACCCAGTCACTTCAATTTCTCCTTCTCCATAGGTTTAAGAAAGCATCATTTGTTCCTCTAAGATACTAATGGATGTTCTTAACGTCAATCCAATGACTATTACTTGGATTGTCCTGTTTGTGAATCCATATGCTCAAAGCGTATGAGACACCAGGTCGCGTATATTTTTCAATGTACGGTTTCTCGGAGAATGTTACCAACTTTAAATCTATCCCAGTAGATCTTTATTCCTAGAATAAAGGTTGTTTTCTCTCAAGAATTCTACGGAGAATTTTCTCGAAAGCCAAGCTTTCACCGATTGTATTTATGGGAATATTATTTCCAAGAAATGACATATTATCATTATTATAGGACAGCCACTGTCAGTGCGCTCCCATTAACCTCCTACTATACACAAGAATTATTTTCGTTTTGAATCAAATCATATACCATTATGATTACATTAAAACGATAATTCCAAGAACGTAATGCTTGCTTCAATCCATTCATGGATCGAATAACCTGTAAACCTTGTTTGCTAGTTTTAGTACGACAAAACCGTCAGGATGTTATAAACATCCTCCAAAAGGTTTCCGTTAAGGAAAGCGGTTTTGGCATTTAGCTGCCACATTTCATAAATGAAACATGCAGCATTCGCAAGCATTATCCAAAAGGATTTACCGTGGCAACAGGTAAAAGGTTTCTTCATAATCGACACAATGTTGATAACGATACATTTTCGCTACAAGCCTAGCATTGCATGTTGGTATATTGCCATCCATGTATGTCTTCCTTGAAGACATATATAGTACCAATAGACACAATGCCTTTCGGTACAGCAACTAGTGTCCAAACATAGTTGGTATACATGGAATCCATTTTGGATGTAATGGCACTTTGCCATAACAGGGAGTCGATACCTTGTATCACTTCCTCATACGTAGTCAGTTCATCTTCCTCAATAAGATTGACATCTTTATGAGGTGAGATCAGAAACTCATACCTCCCAGGTTGTTTTCTGACTCTCTCTGACTAACGTGGTTCTTGTGTATTCGAAGGTTACTGGTATAGTTTCATCCTTGATGAACTATTTGTGTTCCATTAAGGAAACAGTGCCTGGAACAGTATTACTCCGATTTTCATCGAGTTTTACTTTCCTCCCACTGACCACTGCAGATAGGTATTCCTCTTAGGAAAACCGCATGGCGAGCAACAATTACATTGTTCTCTTGTGAGATGTATAAGTACTATACTTTGGTATCCCTAGGATAACCAACAACTTTGGCACTTATCCGATTTGGGTTTTAGTTTGGTATCATCCAAACATATGACCAGCATTCCCAAATCATTATGATGAGAAACCCGGTTTCTTTCCTGTTCATATCTAATATGATGTCTGTCTAACAGATTTGTATGAAACTTAATTCTAAATAAGTTCTGCACTGTTTATGCGTATCCGTTGAAGGAAATGGTAGCTCAGAGCGACTCATGATTAACCTTATCATGTCCAACAAAATTCGGTTTATCCGTTCAGACAGACCGTCAAACTGACGTGTTCTGGGAGGAGTCCTCATTGAAAGGATACTATACTCTTTCAAGTATATGAGAGACTTATTGCTTAAGTATTTTCATCATAGTGTAACCGTGATGGTTTAATACTTTAGCAGATCTGTTTGTCTATTTCGTGTCGAAACTGTAAAAGTTTCCAATTTATGTTTCTAATGAAACACATAACCATAACACGATACCACATCCGTAAAGGTCACGAAATATTCATATTCACCTCTAGCCTAGCTAGATATGGGCCCACTTACGTTACTATGAACGAGGGCTAACAGATCGGTGGCACTCAAACTTTTACCAAGTAAAGAGTGTTATAGGCACTTTGCCTAATAAACTAGATTCGTAGACTTTATTTGAATAGAATCAAATTTGTCCTAGTATCCACTCTTCGAAAGTGTGGATATACGAGTCTTGTTTAAATTGTGTCCCAGACAACAATGCCACAATTAAGTTTCAAATGATCAAATCAGTTTGAGCTACTTGTTTGTCATATTTCATATGTTTGAGAATTATTTATATTCAAAATATAAATACTGTTTTTTCACATCTAATGTGTTTATCTCAATATCATCTTTATATAATAAAACACTTTAGTGTTCTAGATTATAAAGGTATACCCGCAACGGGTTAAACCCTGATACAGAGATAATGTTTCTAGTCATACTAGTTACATTATAACAATTTCCAAATTTAGGTACACACCCGAACGGTAGTTCCTAAACTTAGGTATCTACGGTTAAAACAGCGACTTTCGTCCCATTTCCTATTCACGGATTAATCTCAACTGAAGTCAGTATCCTGCTCATAGCAGATTCTGCACACCAGTACATATTTATGTACCACACTAAGTATTTAAAATCCAATTTTAATACTAGTAGTGAACATATTTTATGACAAACATATTTGAAGCTGGAGCCTTGCCCCTCTTTAATTCCTTCATGTTTGCTTTGTTCAAACGGCAGTCACGCTTCCGCGATCCCGTTTGCCACAATTTAGCCAGACATTTTAGGATATGTCATTTATCTTCCCAGAAGACTATAATGATTTTGCCTTTGCCCTTTTCACACCCAGAAGCCTTTGGCCAAGCCTTGGCCTTCTAGAATGTCGAAGTAAGATGCGCCTTGCGCTTCTTGCCTTATTCACTTTGGCTTAGACTCCTTGAGAATAGCCATTAACTCTCCAAGAATTTACTATTGCAATTTAGTACTTCTAAGATCTAAGAATAGATCTATGAAGATCCTTCAATTTCATTATCATACTTTAAGGATCTAATCCTTAGTTCTGATTAAGAAATTAAGGAGTCTATATGACAAGTATAATGGATTAAGCACTAAAGTTATCATCACATGAATATTCCAAATATCATGTTCCACTTATTTGCTTAACTCTGGGCTTAGGCCTAATATGTTATTTTATCAAATAAACTAATTTATTAGTTTCCAAGACTATCCTGAAATTTTATTCCCAATTTGAAAATTAAACCATTTAAATACATTTTCCCTAGGATTATGTTTTAAATTCTAATCTTTCAATTTATCTTGATTCTAATAGTCCAACTATTTAATCAACGATTTTAGGTACAATTTATTATAATGATTACTATAGTCCAACTATATTATCAACTATAATCTAATTGGTTATATTCAATTATATTGATTACTATAATCCAATTATAAAATCAACTATAAATGAATTAGTTTGAATACAGTCCAACTGTTTATTAAAATAACTATTAAATATTAGTCCAACTAATAAATAATTTATTTGACGTAAAAATTGAAATGAGCGCGTATGGCAAGTTACTAAACGAATATTCCAAATTTAATACTTGCCTCCCACTATTTTTCGGTGAGCCTCTAACCCTCTGTCGAGTACCCGGGAAACCGTGTTTCCTAGTGGGCTAGGATCTCGTTAAATGTCACACAATCTAGACTTTGGCCAACAAATTGTATGATAATTAACTAGGTAGATCTCTAAGATCAATTGGATCCCATCCAATTCCTAGATCCAGTAGGGGGACATCCAAGTCCGAAACATATATCTTATATATGCCAATATATCCAATATATTGCCTAACCTTTTTCCTCTGAATCAACCCAGCCTTGGCTTTGGCACAACAAACTTAGTGATCCCAGTTAAGCGTGACCCATTGACCATGGAAAGCTTCGTAATCAATGTTGATGAACAGGAAGTGGTCTTGACTTGGGCCAACAAACCACAACTTGGACAAGACACCGATATGGAACAAAGCTCTCGTGATTCAAACACATCCTCGACGGACAAAGGCCTTGACTTTGGCCAACAAACCAATGTCAGTCTTGGATCTTGAGTAAGAATCACTCAATGGAAGGAAAAACACTGAATATTTTGTGAGGGTTTTTCGCGTGCAAATTGGCAACCAATTTATTATCTTTGTTAAGGTCTCATCATCATACACCCTTAAACATGCATTCTAAAAACATAATAAGGCGCGTAAATAAATAAATAATAATGATATGCGAATGGATACTTAACACATTGATCCTAGATCAAATCTCTCTCTTTCCTCTCTCCCGCTAGTACAAATATTACTTCTACCCGTTACATAACACTTCTAAAGAAACCTCATTTACATGAGGGAATAGGTGAGAAGAGAAATACACAGAGTCAAAGAGGTAATAGGCTGGACACGCAGGTCCAATTAATAAATTCTAAATTTATTACAAAATTTCCAAAATTGCCCCACCCATCTAATATCCATCTGATATACATTATTCATGCATCGCAACCATGTATTCACACAAGCATGTTATCAATCAATCTAATCCAATTAATTAATCTGATATTAGTGACCATCCAATGTTCAAACAACGATTTGATTTTGCGCGAGTCAAGCTCGTTTTGCGAATAAGTACTCAAAGTACAAATTCTTAAATTAAATTAAACTACAACATTAAATCCAATTTAATATGTAATTAATACTAATTCACTATTTAATTCCAAATTAAATATTACACTTTAATAACGAACCTTTGCGACTTAAATTCCAAATTTAATCGTTACGGGTCTCAAAGCCCGATTAACGTCCATTAATTAAAGTCCAATGAGCTTTTTAATTAATTTCTTTAAGGCGTGGACTTTTGGTCAACTTGGGTCAAACCAAAACCAAAGCCCAATCAAGGAATAACCCCATAAGCCTAGAAATCAATTTAGGCCCAATCCATTAAGTCATAATTGGACTTTATGGATAAGGTTTTGGGCCCAGTTGGATCCAACCAATTTGCCTAAACCAATATTGGTACAACCAAGCCCAATGCCCAATAATAACTTTTAAGCCCAATTTCCAAAATTAGCCCAATTAATTTAATTCCAAAAATTCCAAATTTCTCAATTAAATTAACAAAAGTGTATAGCATAATTAATTACCCAATTCAATATTTCCAAAACATCAATTAGCCTAATTAATCATGCTCTTTAACATTAAAACATGTCCAACACATTTTATCAAAAATCAAACCCATCTTCATACTTCAAAGTCTCGGCAATGTGGGTAATTTTATGTCCGATTTGGTTTCAATCCAATTAAATCCAATTCAACATTAAATCATTATTCCCAACATGATTCCAACTCATCCAATGAATCAAAAAATCAAAAATTCCAAGACATTAGGGTTCTTATGTCTCTCGGCCAAGCCTCAACAATTGGGGAAAATTGTTCCAAACAAATTTTCATGAAATTGATCCAATCAAACTTCAATTCAACATGATTTAAGCATACTTAATCATCCAATTTCATCAAATCATGATCAAATACATTTTACCCAATTTTAACCCTAAATCAAAGTTTCATGCTTTTACTCGCTTTGATACCATTGTTGGGAAATCTCTAAGTCTCGAGGATCGAATAAAGCATAGAAACAACATGTGAATACATCGACGAAGTTGCGAAATACTTACAATGATCGGTTGAGCGATGCGGTGAAAAACAAAAATTTTTTAAGCCCTTTGAGATGGCTCCAAGGCTCTCAGCTTCACTGGTTTTTCTTCTCCATTTTCGGTCCATGTGTGGTTCCATCAAGCTCCAAGCTTTAGTTGAAATTCCATGCTCACATGTGCGGTTTCCCTATCACCTTCGCAAGACTTCATTGTGTGCTAGCACTCTTGATTTTGCAACAAAATCTTCATCCTTGTTCTGTTGGAGTTCTACGGTCCCGAGGATCGAATAACAAACATAAAACACATGTGAATACAATCAATGAAGTTGCGGAATACTTACATCGAGCGGTTGAGCGACGCGGTGGACAACAAAACCTTACTTTCTGCCTCCTCTATGCTCGGCAGTGGCAGTTTCTGTCATCCCCAAATTCGGCCATTTCGGTTCTCATCCAAGCTCCAAGCTTTGTCATGGTGATTCCAAGCTCATGGGTGGACTTCCCTATCACCTTCGCATGTCTCCCGGAGTGCTAGCTCTTGATTTTTTTTCCACAAAAACACCATACTTGCTTCCTTCCCTTTTTTCCTCTCTTGGCTCTCGACAAACCAGAAGAAAAATGGCCCTTCCATGGGCGTGAGAGAGATAAGAAGAGAAAGAAAGAGAGAGAGTTGGAAATGTTTAATAGTTAATTGATTTCTAAAATCAATTCAACATATACCAAATAATAAAATAACAATATATGTCATTCAAGCTTTCAAAAGCTTTCCTACCACTTCCATCAAGTCACATCACTCAATCAATCAAATGATAAGTTGTCACATCACTCAAAGTGACAAATGATTTCACGCTTGATGCGACTAGTGATTTGAGGCTTGATTTGACTTGCGTGCCGCACTTGAATTCGAAATGCGAATGCGCTTGCAAACAATCCTGGCTCGGGTTCGCTAATTCCAAATTAACGAATTTTTCACTACGACGTAATTAAATGATTTTGCCTAGCGAAATCACTATTCACATCGCTAATGAATTAATTCTAAATTAACTCATTCGCCCAAATTAAAATCTAATTTTAATTCCGCGTCGAAATCCAATTCGTATAATATATCAAATATAATTATTTTATCGATTAATTCCAAATTAATCGTTCTCTCTCTTTAAATGATATTTTGTCCCAGATAAAATATCTCCGCAATTAATCCCAGATTAATTTTCTCTCCCTTCTAATTAATCCCAGATTAATAAAGTGCGAGTCATACGTCATCGGTGAATCTTCGGGAAGCGACCCATGAGATCCCCGGATATGTTGGCAGTAAATACGGTCGTCGGACTATCCGAACACGTAAGTACCTAGTATTACATTTGTACCGATTTAGAAGACAAGGTTGGCTTCTAGCAAAGTGCCATGCCTACCCAATTCTCCAGAAACATGCTTACAGGAATAAGCGGATCTATATCAGGCGTTGTATACGTAGTATTGCGTATTTTGATCCAGCATCGGATGATCACATGCAAGGCCTGGGGCTGGTACAATGTCTGCCCCGTACGAAGCATATATCGGATTACGAGCAACTAGTCTCTTTATTATCGGATAATCATGACCAAGTCATATTATCCCGATGGTTGCAACCCTTTAGAGAACCAGTTCTGTATCCCTGCGCGATCATCATCTCCATATGACTGGAGTGATACTTCCGTCTTGACATCACACCCAACACACTACAATTCTCAATATACCCAGCAGAGGCGTACACAGAACCTGTTAAAGCCCTGAACGACCAAAACCAAAGTAAATTGATTGTCGCAAGTATTAGCGGTGCAAGTCTCAGGTTAAGACCAAATACACCTACCCTGATTTCGGACTTCCATAGACACATAGTCATACTACCAATGGAATTCCGAGGGGGTCTATCCAGAGCGAAGCTGTTTCCCGTACCATCGGTAAAACACAACCTCCTATTACACTTGCATGAGTATCCTATACCCAAATATATGAGAATTATGTAGTCGTGCCCTCACAACGCGCACAAGTTTAATACTAGCCTTTTACGCATTATCGATGTCCAATCTCGATAATACTCTGACTAGGGATATTTAATTATTTATCCTTCGTGGACTGATACTGTCTCATATCATCTCAATCCAGGAACAAATCATAAGGACCTTCTATCATTTATACATCTTGGTGATCTAATCACAAATGATAAGAGAGCAATCTCCTTTGTCACATAGTTAATTTTTACAAAACACCACCATGATCTGTACAAATAGTGACGCTATTGGTCATAATTGTCCAACAATCTCCCACTTGGCCTATAGCCAGTCACTCGAGTGTCCTACACCCGAACTATGTACGGTTGGCTCAAACTGCTGAGAAAGTCTTTCGTCAGCGGATTTGCATGATTATCGTCTGATGCGATTTATACGATCATCACATCGCAACGATGTATATTCCGAACGAATCAGATGAATATCAAAGTATGTATCTGGATCGCTGATGAGACCATTAATTCTTTAGCCTGCGTTGAAGCCTAGCTCAGCTGCTAACAGAACTATATCTAATCTAATTAGATTTATTATCGACCCAAATGGCTTCTATTGCTACCTCAGCTGCAGTAATATTCCACTTTAGTTGTTTATTCGGTAACAGTATCTTGCTTGGAAGATTTCCAGCTCACTGTTCCGTTGTTCAAACTTTATAGTACCGGTTGCGACCTATAGTCGTTTTATCGGGTTAGGAAACTTGCAGCAGTGAACCCAGTCACTTCAAGTTTTCCTTCTCCATAGTCTAAGACAGCATCCCTAGTTCTCTAAGATACTAAAGGATGTTCTTAACATCAATCCAGTGACTATCACTAGGATTGTCCTGATTGTGAATCCATATGCTCAAAGCGTATGAGTCACCAGATCGTGTACATTTTTCAATGTACGATTTCTCGGAGTGGTGTTAACAACTTTAAATCTATCCCAGTAGATCTTTATTCCTAGAATAAAGGTTGTTTCTCCCAAGAATGCTACGGAGATTTTTTCTCGAAAGCCAAGCTTTCACCGATTGTAATATGGGAATATCATTTCCAGAAATGACATATTATCATTATTATACAGGACATTCACTGTCAGTGCACTCCCACTAACCCTCTTATATACACAAGAATCATTTTCGTTTTGAATTAAATCATATACCATTATGATTACATCAAAACGATAATTCCAAGAACTCAATGCTTGCATCAATCCAAACATGGATCGAATAACCTGCAAACCTTGTTTGCTAGTTTTTGGTACGACAAAATCGACAGGATATTGTAAAAATCCTCCAAAAGGTTTCCTTTTCAGGAAAGCAATTTTCCCGTTCAGTTGTCATATTTCATAAATGAAACATGCAGCATCAGCAAGCATTATCCAAATGGATTCACCGTGGCAACAGGTAAAAGATTTCGTGGTAATCAACACAATGTTGATAACGTTACCTTTTCGCAATAAGCCTAGCTTAGTACGTTGGTATGTTGCCATCCATGTATGTCTTCCTTGAAGACTTATATAGTACCAATAGGCACAATGCCTTGCGGTACAACACTAGTGTCTAAACATAGTTGATTTACATGGAATCCATTTCGGACTCATGGCACTTTGCCATAATAGGGAGTCGATACCTTGTATCACTTCCTCATACGTAGTCAGTTGGTATTCCTCAATAAGATTGACATCTTTTGAGAGTGAGATCAGAAACCCATACCCCAGGTTGTTTTCTGACTCTCTCCGACTTACGTGGTTCTTGTGTATATCGAAGATTACTGGTATAGTTTCATCCTTGATGAACTATTTGTGTTCCATTAGGAATCGGTGCCTTGAATAGTATTACTCTGATTTTCATCGAGTTTTACTATCCTTCACTTACTTACCACTGCATATCGGTATTCCTCTTAGGAAAACCGCATGGTGAGCAACATTTAAATTGTTCTCAGGTGAGTTATATAAGTACTATACTTTGGTATCCCTAGGATAACCTACAATTGGCACTTATCCGACTTGGGTTCTAGTTTGGTATCATCCAAACATATGCCTAGCATCCCAAATCATCAGGAATGAGAAACCCGGTTTCTTTCCCGTTCATATCTAATATGAAATATGTTAAACAGATTTTTATGGAACCTTATTCTAAATAAGTTTTGCATTATTTAAAGCTTATCCGTTGAAGGAAATGGTAGCTCAGAGTGACTCATGATTAACCTTTTCATGTCTAACAAAATTCGATTACTCTTGTTCGAACACACCGTCAAATTGACATGTTCCGGGAGGAGTCCTCATTGAAAGAATATTATACTCTTTCAAGTATATTAGAATCTTATTGCTTAAGTATTTTCCATTACGGTCTTACCATGACGGTTTAATACTTTAGCCGATCTGTTTGTCTATTTCGTGTCAAAAACTTTAAAAGTTTTCGATTTGTGTTTCTAAAGAAACACATAACCATAATGCGATGCCACATCTGTAAAGGTCACGAAATATTCATTTCCACCTCTAGCCTAGCTAGACATGGGCCCACTTGTTTCACTATGAACTAGGGCTAACAGATCGGTGGCATTTACACTTTTACCAAGTAATAGTGTTATAAGCACTTTGCCCAATAAAATAGATTCGTAGACTTTATTTGAATAGAATCAAATTAGTCCGAGTACCCACTCTTCAAAAGTGTGGATATACGAGTCTTATTTAATTGTGTCCCAGACAACAATGCCACAATATGTTTCTTCTGATCAAATCAGTTTGAGCTAATTGTTTGTCATATTTCATGTTTGAGATATATTTATATTCAAAATATAAATGATGTTATTCACATCTAATGTGTTTATCTCAATATCATCTTTATATAATAAAACATTTTAGTGTTCTAGGATATAAAGGTTCATCTATAACGGATTAAACACTGATATAGAGATAATGTATCTAGTCAAACTAGTTACATTATAACAGTTTCCTAATTTAAGTACACACCCGAAGGGTAGTTCCTAAACTTAGGTATCTACGTTTAAAACAGCGACTTTCATCCCGTTTCCAATTCGCAGATTAAATCTCAACTGAAGTCAGTATCCTGCTCAAAGCAGATTATGAACATCAGTACATATTTATGTACCACACTTAGAATTTAAAATCCAATTTTAATACTAGTAGTGAACATATTATGACAAACATATTTGAAGTCAGAGCCTTGCCCCCTCTTCAATTCCTTCATGTCTGCTTTGTTCAAACGGCAGTCACGCTTCCGCGATCCCGTTTTCCACAATTTAGGCAGACATTTTGGGATATGTCATTTATCTTCCTAGAAGATTATAATGATTTTGCCTTTGCCCTTTTCCACATTCCAGAAGCCTTTGGCCAAGCCTTGGGTTTCTAGAATATCGAAGTAAGGTGCGACTTGCGCTTCTTGCCTTATTGTAAAGTTTGGCTTTATCTCCTTGAGAATAGTCATTAAATCTCCAAGAGTTATTTATTACAATTTAGTACTTCTAAAATCTAATTATAGATTTATGAAGATCCTTCAATTTCAATATCATACTTTAAGGATCTAATCCTTAGTTCTGATTAAGAAATTAAGGAGTCTACTGCGACAAACTTAATGGATTAAGCACTAAAGTTATCATCACATAAATCTTCCAAAGGTTATGCTCTACTTTTTCTTCTTTCCGGGCTTAGGCCTAATATGTTATTGTATCAAATAAAGTAACTTATTAGTTTCCAGGACCATCCTGAAATATTATTCCCATTTGAAAATTAAACCATTTAAATACATTTTCCCTAAGATTATGTTTTAAATGTCAATCTTTCAATTTTATCTTGATTCTAATAGTCCAACTATTTAATCAATGATATAGGTACTATTTATTATAATGATTATTATAGTCCAACTATTTAATCAACTATAATTTAATTGTTTGAATACACTCCAACTGTTTATTAAAACAACGATTTAAATATTACTCCAACTGTGTTCCATTAAGGAATCAGTGCCTGGAACAATATTACTCCGATTTTCATCGAGTTTTACTTCCCCCCACTTACCACTGCAGATAGGTATTCCTCTTAGGAAAACCGCATGGCGAGCAACAATTACATTGTTCACTTGTGAGATGTATAAGTACTATACTTTGGTATCCCTAGGATAACCAACAACTTTGGCACTTATCCGATTTGGGTTTTAGATTGGTATCATCCAAACATATGCCCAGCATTCCCAAATCATTAGGATGAGAAACCCGATTTATTTCCTGTTCATATCTAATATGATGTCTGTCTAACAGATTTGTATGGAACCTAATTCTATTGCATTTCCATTCTGTAAGTCAACAGTGATTATTTTCCGAACTCGTGCAGTTTATGTCCAAGTACCTCTACCATTTAAGAATAAATCCTGGATGATAAAGGTGGGTAACTTGAGGAAAGAAAATCTTGAAGCAAAACCAAAAAGAAAAAGATACTCCCTTGCAGCACTTTAATTTGAATGCCATCCCAGAACAGAATAAGTAGATAAAGATGATTAAATCTTGGAAATTAAGGGATGCCTACAAACCATGTATTACTGGTCATTTCAAGCAACTAGTTGCTCAATGTTCTGTGTTCACCAATAAGAATCAGTTAGAACTGCCCCCAGGGGTTTGGCCTGATGGTTTTCAAGAAGATTTCTTTGGCTAGCCGCCACCCATGTTCAAATCATGGGAAGATAGAGGCTAAAAATAATCAATTTGGACTTTGGCCAGCCCCTACCTTTTAAGAAAAAAAGGATTAGTAAGAACTCTACAGATTCCAGATATTCCAGAGCCAGCTTCTAAAGAACTTCAACAAATTGCTGGAGAAAGAAAAAGCAGATATTGTAATTGTTGCTTTAACAGTGTCTCCTAATCCACTTCATATTCGTAATAATCAACAACTCCTCAAATAAATCTTTATTTAATGCCATCCATTCATTTCATTTTCTTTCTTTTATTTATGCCTATCTCCGTGACCTGGTTTGTACATTCTGATCCATTCACATTTGAATATTTTTCCTGAAAAACACCAGCTTCCACAATATTACTGTACAATCATTCACTGAAACTTGCATAATCTTCCAGCACTACTAACATTTCCAACTTGCAAAGTAATATTCAACCACAACAGATAATCCACAGATTTTCTCAAATTGATACCAACAACCGACTTCATCCACTTCACATGCATTTAAAGACTTATTTTCGGTATTTACGGCTTCATGTCTCCTTGTCTCTTCTGTTGATATCTTGTATCAACCGATTGGCGATTGAAACAGCTGTGTCTAGCGAACTTTTATGCTTAACAAGCTCTCTTGGGTCTTTACATGTCCTTAGTATTTGAGAGATTGTTTCAGCTTTCTGCATTATAGTTCTTCTCCTTGCATGTGAAGCATTTTGATCTCTATGTGAATCTGGCAACTTCATTGAAGGAGGGACAAAAGACATCAAATGGCAAAGTTTCTGTGCCATTTCAGTCATTCCTTGTTTTTTGAACTCATCATTCATCCTCTGGAAAGTGAGGCAGTGAGGAACTATGCCCCTGCGAATCATATCTTCAAACCCTGCAAAAGCCTCATCAAACATGGATATTCTGCAAAGCAAATGAATTAACATAGTGCTAGTATTTAAGTCCATATCACATCCTCTACATTTCATTTCCTTGCTGACTTGAATTACCAAGTCCAATCTCTCCTCCTCGCACAACATCTTTAACAAAAGATGGTAAGTAAGCCGATCAGGAGTGTAACCAGATCCAGCCATCTTGGTGTAAAGGTTCATTGCCTCCTCAACTTTCCTGAATTTTGAGAAGTATCTAAAGAAATAATTATAGGTTGTAGGGGTTGGCATGAAACCCCTGCTAATCATCATTTTAAGGATCTTACTAGCTCCTTCAAGATCGTCTGCCTTACAATAACCCTTCACCAAAGAATTGTAAGTGAACACAGTAGGGCCTGGTTTACACACTAAAAACCGTTCCATCATCCCTAACACTTCCTCAAACCTGCCTGCTTCTGCTAATCCATCAATTATAGCATTATACACGATGGAATTGGGCTTGATTCCTTCCTTCCTCATTTCTTTCACTAATTGAATCGCCTTCTCAACATGACGCATTCGACAGTATCCTTCAACAAGAGTACCATAAGTAACAACATCCGGCATCACATTCTCCTTTCTCATTTCCAACCAAAATCTCTCTGCATCTTTTAAATTTCTCGACTTAAACCATCCATTTAATAGTATATTATATACGCGAATTGATGGAGCCCAACTTTGGTCCAACCCCCTTCTTTTATCAAAATACTCTGAAGCTACCTTAACATGCCCTTGTTTACAAAGGGAATCCAATAAAATCTCAAACAAACTTGTTCCTGAATCAAAATTCTTAACTAAGTCTAAATTGTTGGCAAACTCAAACGTCCGAATTGCAGCTTGTGCCATACCTGCACCAAATTACCAATTCTCCAAAACATAAGGATCAAGTCCAGAAGCCAAAAAATTAAGTCCCAAATCACATTAACCAACAAGATATAAAATACACCAAAGTTCAATCATCCTTGTCCAAATTACATAAGAAATCAAATACCATAATTCCTATTAATGCTATATGTGGAATAGAGGTGTTATAGCTTGTAATCCACAGTTAGAATGTGAATCACAAGTTGTGAAGTATAAGTGTCTATTTGGCTTAGCTGTTTGCAGCTGTGGCTTTTAAAGCTAGAACTCTAAGGTGTTTGGACATTTGGTTAACACTTGCAGCCCATGAAAAACTTATATTATCTTTCAAATTTTTTGTCAAAATTATTATTTAAAAACACTGTCAACTTTGATTTCACAACAGCTGTGCCGCCAAACCACACTGCCAAACGGAGCCTAAAGTTTGTACTTAAGCTCAGCAGTTACAAACACAATACATTAAAATTCTAAATTCGAATATATTACTTCAAAAAAAAAAAAAATCAAATTATTTAAACAAACGTCACGAATCCTACCAGCTCCAGCGTACCGTCTGATTAAAATGACAAATGTGTCCCTAGAAACAAAATCAGGTGCTGCATGTCCACCGATCTTATCAAGCACCATACGCCAAGCAGAATCAAACTCCTTTGCTTTGGCAAGAACTCTGAGCATACAATTAAACAGCGTCGCAGAGGATTTAAACTCTGGTTTGCTCTCTGCCCAGAGAAACAAAGTGTGCAATAATTTAGGAGAATGGTCAAAGTGTTGGAGTATAGCGAGTATCAGAACCGGTTCAGGTTGGACACCGGTCCGGTTTAATTCCGACTCAAGAATCGGACCGGGGGAGATGGTAGGATTTCGGAGGAGATCGGAGATGACTGAGAAATCGGTTTTGGAGAAATTGTTGGGTGTGATTAGGTGCGGCGGGGTGTAGGGAGGAACGAGAGTGTTGTCTGGAAATGAGGGACGTGATTGGTCGGAGATGAGCTTGCGAAACGGTGAATATACAGAGAGATGAGTGTGGCTGCGGCGTCTGAGGATGTTCATATCGTTGTACTTGTACAGAACGGGATAAATAAAATTCCTTTTATATGCAGACGAAATATAAAAGATGTTTCAAAAAATAGATTAATTTAATAGAATATGAATTTAAGTTAATTAATTCGTTTATTTGTTTAAAATTTTTTTTATTATTTTCATTTATAAGTTGTTATTTTTAAAATGAGATTCGAAAAATTATTATTAATTTCCACATAAAAATAACATTATCTATATTTGGTGAACCACTTTTAATAAATATATTAATTGCGTAATTCACATGTATATATTTATGAAAAATTAATGTAAATAAATTATGATAATTTATATAATTAAATAATGTCATAACTAAACGAATATTCATATTCAATTCGTTAAGTAAACGAATCGAATACAAATCATGATATTATGATTCGTTTAATAAATGAATTGAATACGAATCCATCACATTTTTATTCGACTCGTGTATGATTCGATACAAATTTGATTCGTCAATTTGTTTTGCCACTCCTACGCCTTTCTAACCATAGAAACTTTTTAAAAAAATTAAAAAATCAGAAATGTTATTGTTGAGGGCTGATTTTGGTCTCAGGGCAATATTGGAATATTACTCCCGAGACAATCCTCCCACAATAGTGAATTTGTTTGGTCATGGGGGACCAAAATCAAACTTAGCAGAAGGTAGATAATGCGCCAATCAAACAAGGAGAATTAACGTGGTTCGGCGGATTTTTGTCCGACCTACGTCCACGGGCACAAACAGGACTATGCTTTTTATTGCCGAAACTCGTAACTCTTGTGTTTTTTACAAGTTTGATTCTGATGCCTTTTACACATACTCTACCCTTCTACTTATAATAGTGAAGAAATCAGATTCCTCTTAGTATGAGGTATCCTAGTTGAAACAATCTCCTGCTCCCTCAAGAAACCTTTATCAAATCTATCTTTTTCTTCCTTTATCCTACTAGGACTCTGACTCCTCAGTTTTCCTATGAAAGTAGGATAACTTATCTTCTGGAGCATATCCCGCCATACTCCCGGTCTTCATGTGGTCGGTCATGATAGTCTTTTGTACTGGGAGCGTGTTGGATAATATGACCCATAGCGTCACTATTTGTACAGATCACGGTGTTGTTGTACAAATTAACTATGTGACAAAGGAGATTGCACTCTTATCATTTGTGATTAGATCACCTAGATATATAAATGAAGAGAGGTCCATATGATTAGTTCCTGGATTGAGAATGATATGAGACAGTATCAGTCCACGAAGGATTAATCATTAAATATCCCTAGCCGGAGTATTATCGAGACAGGACATCGATAATGCAGAATATGCTAGTATTGCACTTGTGCGCGTTGTGAGGGCACGACGGCATAGTTCTCATATATTTAAGTATTGGATACTTATGCAAGTGCGATAGGACGTTGTGTTTCACCGATGGTACGGGAAACAGCTTCGCTCTGGATAGACCCCTCGGAATCCCATTGGTATTATGATTATGTGTCTATGAGAGTCCGACATCAGGGTAGGTGTATTTGGTCTTAACCTGAGACTTGCACCGCTAATGCTTACGACAATCAATATACTTTAGTTGAGGTCGTCTAGGACTCTAACCGGTTCTGTGTACGCCAACTGCTGGGTATATTGAGAATCGTAGAGTATTGGGTGTGATGTCAAGACGGAAGTATCACTTCAGTCATAGTGGAGATGATGTCACGCAGGATACGGTATTAGTGCTCTTAAGTGTTGCGCAACCATCGGGATATTATGACTAGGTCATGCATATCCGATTATAGAGACTAGTTACCAGACATCCGACATGTGCTTCGGACGGGGCAGACACTTATCCAGCCCCAGCCCTAGCACGTGACTATCCGATACTGGGCCGATATACACAATACTTGGTATACTACGCTTGATACAGATCTTAAATATTCTTAGATGGATATGTCCGGAGAATTGGTTAGACTTGGTGCTTTGCTAGAAGCCAACCTTGTCTTGTAAATCGGTAAAACGTAGTACTTGGTACTCACGTGTTCGGATAGTCCGATGACTGATTTGACTACCAATATATCCGGGGATCTCATGGGTCGCTTCCCAAAGATTCACCGATGACGTATGACTCGCACTTTTATTAATCTGGGATTAATATGATGAGAGAGAAAATTAATCTGGGATTAATTACAGAGATATTTTATCTGGGATAAAATATCATTTTAAAGAGAGAGAATGATTAATTTGGAATTAATCGATTAATTAATATATTTGATATATTAAACGAAATTGGATTTCGACGCGGAATTAAAATTAGATTTTAATTCGGGCGAGCGAATTAATTTAGAATTAATTCGTTAGCGACGTGAATAGTGATTTCGCTAGGCGTAATCATTTAATCACGACGCGACGGAAAATTCGTTAATTTGGAATTAGCGAAACCGAGCCCGAGATTATTTACGAGCGCATTCGCATTTCGAATTCGAGCGCGGCTCGTCAAATCAAGCGTCAAATCGCTAGTCGCATCTAGCGTCACATCAAGCGTCAAATCACTTGTCACTTTGAGTGATGTGACTTGACAACTTGATTGAGTTGACTTGATGTGATGAGTGATGTGTGTGGTTGGCAATTAAAGCCAAATGTGTTTGAAATGAATTGGATTTAATTTCAAGTGTATTAGATGCATTAAAACAACACAAAAACCGTATAAACTAAATCACTCATTTTCCCTCCTCTCTCTCCTCTTCTTCTTCCTCTCATCACTCACGCCATTTTCTGTTTCAAAAGAGGCAGTGAACTGCCGAATTTAACAAAGGAAAATGGAGGGAAGCAAGTGTGTTTTGTGGCAAAACAATAGTGCTAGCACACTCCGGGATCATGCCAAGGTGATAAGGGAAGTATACCAATGAGCCGGGAAGCCAAATGTTAAAGCTTGGAGCTTCAAATCTTGAAGACAAGGGGCGCCAAACACTGTTCACAGCAGCCCACTGCTTTGCAAAAGTGTGCAGAATTTCGAATTTTGTTGCCCAAATCGTCGCTCAACCGCTCGATGTAAGTATTCCGCACTTCCGTCGTTGTATTCACTTATGATTCATGCTTGAGTTTTGATCTTGGGACCTATAGAAACTCCAACAATGGCATCAAGAGCTTAGGTTAAAAGCATGAAAAAGTTAGGGCTAAAATTTGGGCAAACTTGATTTTGAGCATGATAAATTAAATTGGATGGATTTGTATGCTTAATTGTGTTTGAATTGAAGATTGATTGGGTCAATTTCAACAAATTGTGATTGGATCATTTTTTCCCCAAATTACTACCTTGGCCGAAAATTGATGATGATTTAATGTCTTGGGATTTTTGATTTTTGACAATTGGATGAGTTGGAAATCATTCGGGAATATGATTTGATGTCGATTGCGGAATCAATTGGATTGAATTCGAATCGGACGAAAAATCCCCAAATTTCCAAGTATGTCATGAAACTTGAAATTGGGTAAAATTGATTTGAGCATGCAATTATGAAATTGGATGATAAAGTATGCTTGAATGTATTTTAATTGATGATTGGTTGGATCAATTTGATTAAATATTGTTTGGAACAAATTTCCCCAATTTTGATGTGTTGGCCGAATAGGAGTATGCCCTAAATCTTGGTAATTTTGTTTCGTTGATCATTGGATGACTTGAAACGATTGAGGATGTTGATTTAATGTTAATTTGGATTTAATTGGATTGAATTCGGAATTGACATAAAATTAGTCCACATTACCGAGAGTATTAAAGCATGTAATGGGTTTGATTTTAATCTTAATGTGTTGGACATGTGATGATGAAAATGAGCATGATTAGTTAGCCTAATTTGTGTTTTAGAAATGTTAATTATGGTGATTAATCATGATATACACTTTAGGTAATTAAATTGCGAAATTGGATTTGTGTAATTTAATTAATTGGGCTAATTTTGGAAATTGAGCTTGAATTGTTGTTATTGGGCTTATTGGGCTTTGTTGTACAAAGTTTGTTTTAGGAAAAATTGGTTGGATCCAATTGAGCCCAAAACCGCATCCATAAAGCCCAAATGCGACATAATGGACCTTTGTAATTTAATTGGGCCTAATGGGCCAAAATTAATTTAAAGGCTTATGGGGTAAATCCCGGATTGGACTTTGGTTGCGGGTTTGACCCGAGTTGACCAAAAGTCCACGCCTTAAGAAATTAATTAAAAGCCCATTGGACTTTAATTAAGTTGACGTTGGACGTTAATCGGGCTTTGAGACCCGTAGCGATTAAATTTGGAATTTAAGTCGAAAAGGGTTTATTAATAAAGTGTAATATTTAATTTGGAATTAAATAGTGGATTAGTATTAAATACATATTAAATTGGATTTAATTATGTAGTTTAATTTAATTCCGGAATTCGTACTGTAAGTACTTATTCACAAAAACGAGTTTGACTCGAACAAAATCAAATCGTTGTTTAAACATTGGATGATCACTAATTATCAAGATTAATTAATTGGATTAGATTGATTGATAGCATGCTTTTGAGTGAATACATGGTTGTGATGCATGAATAATATATATCGGATGGATATTAGATGGGTGGGGCAATTTTAGAAATTATTGTAATAAATTTGATTTATTAATTGGACCTGCGTGTCCAGCCTTATCACCTCATATTCTTTGTATTCTCTTCTCACCTATTCCCCTCAATACAAATGAAATTGATATATTATACGAAATTGGATTTCGACGCGGAATTAAAATTAGATTTTAATTCGGGCGAGCGAATTAATTTAGAATTAATTCGTTAGCGATGTGAATAGTGATTTCGCTAGGCGTAATCATTTAATCACGACGCGACGGAAAATTCGTTAATTTGGAATTAGCGAAACCGAGCTCGAGATTATTTACGAGCGTATTCGCATTTCGAATTCGAGCGCGGCTCGTCAAATCAAGCGTCAAATCGCTAGTCGCATCTAGCGTCACATCAAGCGTCAAATCACTTGTCACTTTGAGTGATGTGACTTGACAACTTGATTGAGTTGACTTGATGTGATGAGTGATGTGTGTGGTTGGCAATTAAAACCAAATGTGTTTGAAATGAATTGGATTTAATTTCAAGTGTATTAGATGCATTAAAACAACACAAAAACCGTATACACTAAATCACTCATTTTCCCTCCTCTCTCTCCTCTTCTTCTTCCTCTCATCACTCACGCCATTTTCTGTTTCAAAAGAGGCAGTGAACTGCCGAATTTAACAAAGAAAAATAGAGGGAAGCAAGTGTGTTTTGTGGCAAAACAATAGTGCTAGCACACTCCGGGATCATGCCAAGGTGATAAGGGAAGTATACCCATGAGCCGGGAAGCCAAATGTTGAAGCTTGGAGCTTCAAATCTTGAAGACAAGGGGCGCCAAACACTGTTCACAGCAGCCCACTGCTTTGCAAAAGTGTGCAGAATTTCGAATTTTGTTGCCCAAATCGTCGCTCAACCGCTCGATGTAAGTATTCCGCACTTCCGTCGTTGTATTCACTTATGATTCATGCTTGAGTTTTGATCTTGGGACCTATAGAAACTCCAACAGAGCGCTGCTGTCGACCTGATAAGTGCCCGGTCATCTTGAATTCAAGTGCTCGGTTACCGATCATAAAGTGATCGGTCTCTTCCTGTTGTGGTCGGTCTTGTAACTTATAAGGTGGTCGGCCTTTTATTGTAAAGCGCTCGGGCCCTTACTGCTGGCTTTGGTATTATTGATCTCACCCAAGAAGGGAATTACCCTTCTATCCTTGTCGTGTTTTTTAAATACCGTAGTGCCTGAAAACACCATCAACATCTGTCCCCTAGTTCTCGGTTCCAACGAGTATGCAAGTTGGTGCCGGGAACTATATAAAGATGGTGTGCTGATTACTTTGTTGGTGGTCGATCCAGAGTTGAATCAAAATTTTTCATCGCCTCTTTTCAAGCACCTTTTCTTGAGACGTGCAACAGTCACGTCTGTTTAAATGCCCATCAAATCACCTTTAGGGTTTTTCCTAAGTTTGATACTTGTCAATCATCTGTCGGATTCCCGCCAAAAAAGAAAGTGAATCGACCGTGTAGAGGCATTTTAATAGTGCGCTGATCTCTACCGTTCGTTTGATTTTGGCAGACCTCTTTTGCAGTTGACATTTGGCGTCCATCCGGGTTTCTTTTCATGATCTAACGGCCATGAGCGTCCTACTCATGACTATAAGAAGACGAGGCTTTTACTGTGCAGTCTTTTTGGTAAATTTTTCTCTCCTTCTTGTGAACATTTCATCCGTGACTCACTTGACTTAGTACTTCAAGAGTTTCTTTCAGCCGTGAGTTTTTCTTTTCTCTCTCCGCTGTGACCTGCGAA